>JAQFVV010001713.1:0-50524 GCA_028023455.1 Epiperipatus broadwayi | reverse complement strand
TACTATGTAATAACTAAACCACACAGGCTTATTACACGGGTATCATATCAAGCCTGTTTGGTTTAGTTGTTACTTAATCAGAGGTGAATCTGCCATCCTGTATATGTGTATTAAATAGATTATGTCCTGTACATGAGGAATCAGGTAGTTCTTACATCTAACATGAAGGTGTGACAAAATCTAAACATATATTTATAATTTACTGGGCGTTATATCATCGGTATCAATGTGGATCGACAGTTAAAGAGTTGGAGCATGGAGTAGATTGAAGCTGGTCCTCTAAAGTATCGAGGTTTGACTATCTCTATTATATATCCTGAGCACTTATAGCATATATATGTAGAGATAGTAATCTCGACCAACTGATGATTATTGGTTTATTATGAAATACTGTATTGAGTGATTATTTATCTTTTCAACATATATGTGTTCAGGATTGTGTCAGTGTTATGAGATAGTGTGAGAAAGTAGTGGATTATTCGTTGAAAATCTGCTCCTCATATACCCTATCAAAAAAGTATATAAACCCTTTTAGGTATATGATCAGCCTGCTGTGGTTTGAATATTTACTAACTATCTGTTGAGGTTCAACCTTGCTTTGTTTAAATAACGTTTGAATTGAAATGAGATTGCTTTGGAGAACATATTTGTTATTGAAGAGTAATCTCAAGTTTCAACTAATTTACTAAAACTATGTTACTAGATCCAATTTAGAAAGGAAAATTTGAAAAGTTAAACCAATCTCAAATTTAGTAGAAAAATTTATTTTAGATATGTTTTAATACATAATTCACAAATATATTTTTAAAATACATATTTTTTAATATTATCATGATGATCATCATTTTCAATCACTGTTAGTTCACTTCGGGATGAAGGTCTTTCAAGAGTTCAACCCATATTTTTTGATCCCTAGCCATTCTTCTCCACATCATTCCAGTACACTTAATTACTTTATATATCTCTCTGCATGTGGTCTTTTTCTAGATCTTTTACAATCTCTTGGAGTCCCAATTTAAACACATTACATAAAGTATATTAAAAGTAGATCACAATCGATAAACTCTCTATAATTTTAATACAAAATTTGAAAAAGAACTATAGAAATAAAAACAAATGAAGTTAACTTTTCTCTTTTACTTTAATACAAGAAAATTTCCATAAACATTCTCATGCTTAAATAGTTTTGGTTTCTCAAACTCTTTTTCCACCCATACGAGAAAACAAGGAGAGCTAAAATATGGAATTAGTACTTATTCAAATGGAATCTATTCCACTTCAAAATGAAATAAGTATTTTTACATTTTAGCGCCAATCCAATACTACAATATATGATTCAATCAAGCTAATATTACAATGCATTATAACCTGATTACTTACGAATAATGTGCTATGGTGAAAATGATAGTTTCCAAGTCCAGTCAATATTTTACAAAAGGTCTTTTAAAGCAAAGATACTGCTTTTACAATTTTTAAAAAGTGATTCTTCTTCTCGGAATGACATATAGATTCTTAATTCTTTGAGAAAGGGTGAATGAAAATGTACAATAATTGAAAATATATTTTATAATTCTCTCTCCAGAAAATGAGGAACTTTTTCAAAACACTATGATATCACATGATTACCATTTTCTGTAATTTACACAAGCTGCTAAATACCACTTTTATGAGATAGTGATGTGTGGTGTCTTTTTTTGGAGTCAGAAATCTCTCAGCCACTATGTCCAGAAAACCTGCTAACCATCTTACCTTCCATTTTTATTACCCAACCTAAGTTTTTTACATATTCTTCTCTATCCTAACACATCCAGTTTAACAACATAATTTTTGTCAATTTCATGATGTTTTTATCTACAATCTCCCCTTATCTTTTTATGTAAACCCAGCATAAAAACCAACAACCCACTTTTTGCACAATCACTTTGTTTATATTTATTGTCCCATCACCCTTTTTGCTTGTTACATTTACATTCAATTGGTTAATATTTTAAATGCATTCCTTACACATAACTTGAAGAGTAATTCTCCCAAATTTTTCCATTCAGGGATATATTTCCTTGTTGCTCAAAGATTCATTTTAAGCCTTAAATATTTAACTACTTTCTTTGCTATTATCACAAATTAATTCACACCCAATATTCTGTTTAATTCTGTATAAATTTAAACTGTTTTTATTCTCCATAATTGTTCTTTATCTCTTCAACTACCTATTTTTTATTAATGCATACATTCTTTTATTCCATTAATTGCCACTATAACATTCAACAATTTTTCTAACACAATCATCCCAATTTTTGTATAAATATACTGACAAAAATTCATTATCCAAATCTTCATGTACTATACTACTTTTCTCCTATCCATCTTGTTTACTGTTCTTTATTCATAAGCCAATTAAATACTATTTCAGTTATTCTCTTATTATCCATAAATTGCAATCTATGGAACATTTTCATCTTGCTTTTGCATCTTTCATATAAAACCTTGATCTATTTTTTTTTTGCATTGCCTTCTTTGCCATCCACACATCTTCATCTAAGGCATATCTTTTTACTTCTCTTTGTATTTTTCTAAGTTATCTAATACTGCTTACTACACATAACACATCATTAATATATGTTAACCCTACCACTGTCACTTCCTTCAATACAATTCTAGGTACCTCATACTGAAAATGCTGTTAATTTCTTTATCAGTCCATTTTTTTCTTTGCTTCATTTATCAATTTTTTTCTTCCATTCATCTAAACATTTTTTCTGATTAGTTAAGACAATTCCCAACTAATTATACATATTCACCACACACAAGTTTACATCCTCCAATAAACATTCATTGTCTTCTCTTTCCCAAGTATTATTCATCATTACGTCAATCCTCATATTTTATGGCATCTTGCAGATGTTCTCAGCTTAACTTCCATATGTTCCCATCTTTTTGTGCACAAGGAAGACATCATCTTCAAATAAAAACCCAGTAATGTATACACTTCCTTGCCATCTATTATTAGTAACTTTACTTTTCTTACTACTCTTTGTATTGCTCTCTCCATTTCTCTCAAATATAAAAAAAATAAAATGTGACAAAGGGCATTCTCATCTTAGTCCCATGACATTTTTATCTTTAAGTGATTCTATATTTCCTAATTGATATGTATAGTAATTATTCTTATACAATCTTTTAATATGATGCACTAAAGCTCCATACATTCCCCAATTCACTAAACTTACCCATAGTCTATTTCTATTTCCTCTAGCATATGCCTTCTCTATTTCTATAAAAACCATATATAACTGTCTATCTTTATTGTGTAACTAAAAAATTAAACTAACTCCTATATAACTATCTCATCAAAACCTCCCTGCATTTCTCCCACTACATTATTTGCTTCCATACACTTTGAGGTCTTTTCAAACACCATATAAGTAACAACTTTATATAACACTGACTTTACATCTATTGGTCTATAATTGCTTAACCTTCTATGAACTTTATATTTTTTAAAAATTGTAGCCTTACCCATAAAATATTTATTCTGCACCACTTCATTAAAACATGATAACAGTTTAATTTTGGTCTGTGTTCTAAATTCATTATCATCTCTGCTGCCCATCTATCCAAACCTGTTGGCTGTCCAATTTTAAATTTCTTCTTTGTCTCATTAAGTTCATTTTCTATAAACCTAATATTTCCATTATTATATGCGTTCATGTTTGTTATCACTCTGCCCTTTGCATCTAACATATTTTTTATATTTATAAGATACTTATTTAGAATTGTGTCTAATTCTTCTCAGAGCTACAGTCTATTTTCTAATTGTCTAGTAATATTACAAGAATACATCCTTTTAGAATCACATCTCATGGACTTCCCGCTATCAAAAGTAATGAAACCTTTTCATACTTTTTTGACTATTTGTGTTGTCGAAAGTTTTGGTAATAGCCAATCAGTTTTTATTTGCATAATTACGTGTAAGTTGATCTCTGAACAAATAATATTAAGTTACCCGTAGTATTTAATCTACAGTTAAAATTTAAAATATTTCTTCTGTCTAAGAAAAATCTCTAATTTAATAAACGATTAGAAATAAGCATCAAAATATTTATATGAAGTGTTTGGTTTGGAAATGCAGAATGTCTGACACTTGTAAGCAAAAGTGTAATGATTTACATTTATTGCGTAGTAGGCCATGTAATGATCTAAAAAATCATTTTTTTTTTCATGAAATATTATAAGTACGGTTCCCAGCTGATTTTTATTTTGTCAAATTGCTATAAAATAAATATCTTAATTTCCCTCCTACATAAAATAAACGATATGAAGTGGATTAATTGTTGGGTTTATATCAATTATCTCTTAATACCAAAATTTAATTTCACATTGAAATATAACACCTGCGCAACATTATGCAGAAGGATTCAATGTGTAAACGATAACTCAACCACAGTTATGTTTGTAATAATCAAACTAAATAAAATAAACGGACAGGAAAACTAAAATCTTATATGAGACAACATCTTTAAAAGACATTATTAACCGTTAGGTATGGCTTTTATTGAAATAAAGCTTTCTTATTACAAATTTCAGTTATTTAAATATCAATAGTCAACAATTCATTATTATATAATTGTTCTCATTGTTACGCACAACAAAAGATATGGCTCTTTAATATGTAATCGGAAATATAAATTATAATATTTATTCTTTCAAAATGTCTACACAAAACTATGAAGAAATGACGTTAGAAGAATATGAAACCAGATTTTCGTGCATTATATGTTTCTGTCCTAGTCTTCACATGATATTTGGCATATGTCAACATAAAATTTGCGAAAGTTGCTTATACGGAGACGGAAAGATACTCAAGGATTATTTTAAAACTTGTCCAATTTGTAACAACCCTGACTCTTTTCCAAGATTTCGACCAATCATACCAAAAATGAACATTGAAATTCAGAAAATATTAGGAGTTAAAAAATGTCCACACAAATACTGTAACTTCGAAGATTTTGAAATAAATATGAACGATCACTTTAAAAGTTGTGAAAAAAAAAAAAGACGAAGAAAACAAATAAATAACTCATTTCAAATTATTTAAATGCAAAAGAAAATATCACTTGAAATAATTTTTTTTAAAGCCACAAAATTGTTTGTTACTTTCTAACCGCACTATATTAAAATAGATATCATTTTCAACTACTGATGTGTAAAAATATTTCCAAGTTTAATTGTTTTCCGATCCAAATTTTATCTTCTCCTCAACACACCTATGAATTTCTTTGTTTAATCACGCATCTCAACTGTGTTTTTTTCTAGATCTTTTAGATTTTCTTAAATTCAGTATAAGCCTTGTACTATTCATCGTATACTATCTCTTCTCATAATATGTGCAATTCAGCTTCATTTTAATTTCTTAATTTTTTTAGTGATATCAATGATTCCGGTTCACTGCTTTCATCTTTTCTTATTACTACCAAACCAAATTTCTCTACATTTGTTGAGTGATATGTATATAAAATTCTTAAAAAATAAATTTAATAGCAATTTTAAACTTTGTGTTTATTCTTTTATGTCACATTATACAAAATTAAAATATGGTAAATTATAAAATAATTTATATTTTAGAGACATAAGATTTCAGGTGTGAGAGGGGAAAGCTCTAGTTTCGATAATGATTAGTAATAATCATTATTGTATTTATTTGAAATGGATAGCGCCAAAGTTGTGAGTGGAGTACGTTTGACAATGGTAAATGAAAATGTAACAATTATAGATAAGAAGCTGAAAAAGAATGTTGTTGAATAAAGTAAAGATATTTATTTCATAACAGGTAAAAAATATAACGATCATGAATTGGCAAAAATTATAAGGATCACAAATTAAGTAAGTAAATAATATAAGCTTAAATAATTACAGAGAAAATGTTTAACTCAGTTTGGTGATTTTGAATAATATTATAGATAGTTAATCAAAACTATTGTTCTCCTTTTCTGGATCATCATAATATTATTTAAATGTAAAAACAAGTAGACTTTTTGTTGTGTTTGGTCTGGATTACAGATCCAACTAACAGTAAATAATATAAAATAATACAGACACAAGTATTATAATTTAATATATTTATTATGTACAAATATATACAAACAATATACAGTATACAAATGCATATTTATAAGTTGAATCTTGGAGTTTAACGTGAACTCTGGGTTTTGCCTGCCGCTTCCAGCCACACCTTATGGCTTGCCTCATGGGTAAGGTCTATGACTCTTCCAGCTACATAGTTAGCTTGCCTCAAGCCGAGGTTGATCTTAGCAGTGTACGGTCTCTGTGGTACTTGCCTAGCTGCATAGATCTAAATAGCGTAGTGGTATTAATGGGAATACTTGCTGCTGTTTATGTTAGCAGAGTTTCCCTAGGAGAACGCAAAGCGTCTGTTTAGGTTAGACACGTTCTTCCTTGATTCTCACAAAAGGCTGACTATTTATACCCAGATCCCTGACCTTATTGAAAACCTTCGGATTCAGCAAGCATCATTGCTCATTGGCCTGTAATAATCATTGGCTATGCTTTTATCTATACACCAGCCTATTGGCCTGAGGCAAACAATGCTTAATCCGATCAGATAAGGCAGCATCTGGAATAGTCCACTTTTGAGAGAAGAGAGGACTATAACACTTTTATACAATTTTGACATGTTTATGTCATACTCTTAGAGTGTTATGAATATAACATGTACATAACATTTAAGTAAGTTTACAGATACTTATATAAAAATAAAAAAAAACAACTTTGTTTTTTTGGGAAGAGTAACATCTTGAAATATCGCTAATCACACACAAGGGAGAAATTACCTACCTTGAGGTGTAATAAAATTCACACTAGAGAAATATTATTCATTATTGGGTAATCTCTAGTCTAATGAGTGACCAATAAAAGTTATTAATATCTTGAAATATATTTTTTTTCAATTTATATTTACTAATCAAATATATGCAAATTGATTGTAAATAAAAACATCATTTTTCAGATAAAACCACAATAGAAGATCAAGATTATATATTAGAGAAATTTTTATTTATGTGATATATTTTATTATGACACTTGTAAAACCTTTTTTCTTTTAGTTGTATGTTTTTTTTTATTTAAAAGTAAATTATTTCATAATAAAGTAGCAAATTTATTAAATAGTGATTAGGAATCATGAGGAATAATGGGTTTCCTATCTCACATTATTGTTATATTCATATAGTTTGAGTTTATATGTATATTATAAATGTTTTCCACATGTAATAAATAGAACCCAAAGAATATTTAGGTAGGATATAGACATTATTTAAAAAAACAATTGCATTAAATTGATGAAAAAATGAAATTCCAACTATTTGAAAAAGTTCCTTCATGATACAATTCTATCTGCTACAATTATATGATTATTATTGGTTTTTGAATCCAGTTGAAGGCAAGACCTACCTTGTTAAAACATTGATATATTTAGATATTATAATAAAAATGACTATTTTTAACATCTACCATTAAATGTTGTATAACTAAAAAATTTTAAACTTTATTTAAACCTTTCCAAGTACAGTAATAATACACAAAGTCATCAAAGGTTAATATATAAAACAATATTTCAAGTAGTATTATTTTCCATATCTTAGTTGGTTAGAGCACCTCAAAATTCAACATTCAATAATGTAAAAGTTCAAGTTTGATCCTATGCTAGCATTGTCACTGGTATGGCCAGCAACACCTGAAGAAGAGTGGAGAATTATATTACTGAAAACCTTGTGCAATCTACAAAGCTGTGTTGCCATTGTATGTTGTTATAAACAGTTGTTTACATTTGGAAAAGGTTAAATAAAGTTTAACATTATCAAGACACCTATATTTAATGATAGATGATGGAAATAGTTAAATCACATCTAAAATATCATAAATCACAAACCTTTAGGAAACATGTTAGTATTTTTAATTTTATTTCATTAAACATGGTTACTCCTGAAAACATTATTTATAAAACATTCTATGTTCATGAAAACCTACATTTCAATGTATATATATATCCTCATCAGCTTTAACTCAATTTCAGTTAAAGCTTATGAGGGCTCGAAAGCACTTCAAAAGAATTATATATATATATATTGTACCAATATTGCATTGGTACATAAAATAATTTTGTCCAAAATTACTGAAATAAAAATCTTTTGTTAAAAGAAATAGTAAGTAAAAGTTTAAGAGTTTTTTATTGCGGTTTGTTTTTGAAATGTAAAATTAAAAGTCAAAGAGTTTTTTGAAATAAAAGTTACAATTAACTAATTAGAAGGGGGGAGGGGGTTTGCTTTAGAAACGTCAAAGTAAAAGAAGTTGATTTTCAAATTAGTAAATAATTCTTGTATTATTGTTGCTAGTTTAAAGAAAATATTGTTCTCAAAAGTTATAAATGATTGATTAGAAAAAAGAAAGAAAGAAAAGTTGAAGCTAAAAAGTTAAAAATATAAATTTCTTTTTATTTAAGTTAAAGAAAAAAAAAGTCATCTTTAAAATTAAATAGTGAATTGATCTTAAATTATATATTTGCATAAATGACAAATTAATATGAGTTTGTTAGTGAAATATATATGTGCAATGATAAATATAATAAATGTATGCAAAGTAAATATAAAACAAATGATATAGAAAATTATCATTAAAAAACACAACGATGGCTACTAATTAAAAATGTAAAAATAACACATTTGCGATGGCTGCTAATTAACATCAACAACAGGATTAAAAGCTTATCTCGAGGAATGCAATTAAAAACAAGAAAGGAATTTTGACAACAGATATTACTGGCAGACATCAAAATGACAACAGGCCTTAAGTATAAATAGTCTAGTTTTTCATCGGACAATCAGTTGAGATTACAGTTGCGTTTGAGAAAACAGTTGAGATTGAGTTCTTTAATCATTCAATCAATTAGTGTATCCAGAATCAAAAACGCAGTGTTAGAAACCTTGAAACATATGACTCTCTCTAGCCTGAATCCAGTGAAACAGAAAAACCTGCATGTGAAAATAATGCCTGCATAACAGCTTGAAAATCCACTGTCAATATGTAAGTGTCTTAAAGAAGAATACTCAGAATAATAAGCATCAAATCTCCACAAGAAAACTTCAAATCTAACCGGTTAAAAATATTTTATTAGAAACAGCAAACAGCAAGAAGAAGTCCATGTTCTAAAATCCTAGGTAATAACATTTTCTTTTTCTCATTTCTAAAGTAGCCATCACATTCGTAAAGCCTCCCAGAGTCAAGTATGAACTCTATAGCATACATAGACAAACTATTGGTATGTGTGTTTTAAATTTCAAATATTATTTAATGCTTTGTTATATGATATTATAGTGTGTGAATTAATATGTGTGTGATCATTATACCAGTGTTATATTAATTAAGTAAGATTTATAAAATATTTAAAATTAGTATAATAAATGTTAGTTAAAATAAATTGTCTTTTAAACTTAAGCTTTATTTTGTCGGTCAATTCTTTTGCAACTAGTTAAGGAATAAGTTATTATTGAATAAAAAATAGACTGAGCTAGTTAAGGGATTTTTGAAATGGTGGATTATGGGCCTACTGTCTGAACATGTTAGTCTTAGAACTAGCTAGCACCCGGGGTTTATGCTGAAACAAACAAAGTATTTGGATAGTGGGGGTTTGAATCTAGAAGTTGAGGTGGGCCATGATCTGGAAATGTGATCATGTTATGCATTGCATAGCTCAGTCTGATTGTGGGTATTGTTGACAGCTCTGCTATCAATAATATTCTCCACTCTGCTCGAACGTGGCGGTTCATTCACACAATATTTATAATATAAGATTATAAATTTAAATAGAAATAATGTTTAAACCCAGCTAAACCAAGCATGTAGAGTATGTGGGATATCTATGAATAGAACCTGGTACAATATATATATATATATATATATATATATATATATATATATATATTGAAACGATAACTTTCCAAGCCCCTATAGTTTCACCATCAAACCTAATGACACTCTTATCTGTGCTAAGTTCGAACCTATTTAAATGCTAATAAATTTAAAATTCGCTCATGTCTGTATAAACAGTATTATATATTTACATGCAAACTAACACTATAATTAGATAGGATTAGTAAAATTATAGCGTACTAAATTTATTTAATATTTCTAAAAATGTTCGTTATATTATTTAAGTTAAGTGTAAATTATTAATTTTGTTGTTTAATATTGTAATTTCATATGTGGTTATATAATCTGTGCTATATAGAAGAAAGTGATTTAAAATATGTAAAAGCCATTATCTAAAAATAATATTGAATATCTTTAAAAAATTGTTAAAAGATTTCTTGTTTTAAATATATTTCAGGGAAAAGTTTCTTGAAAATATATTTAAAGGCTATATCAAAATATGTTTGTAAATTATTTTTAATAAATATGTTAAAAATGTTTTCGTTTTAAAAAAATGTTAAAAGGTTGTTTTTAAATAGAAAGAGTTTCTATTATATGTAAGATTAAAAATAAAAGCTGGTCAAGTAATTAAAAGATTTTTGATTGTAAACAAGTGTCATTAATGACCACACCTGGAATTTGTAAAAAGTAAAACTAGTTCAAAATTTACTAATTAAAATCTTCTTAGATAAGATTAAGTTATTTTAAAATCTAAATTGGACAATTGTTTGCAACAAAAAATCTTTAATTATAATATTAGCTTATGGAATGTTTCTAACATAAGTTATCTAAGATCTGGATTATAAATTGAAAAATATTTAATTAAATTTCTGAGTTTAGTGAGTCTTGAGGTGATAGATTCTGATAAGGAAATGATATAAATACTCTGTATTTTTAACAAGAGGGACAGCCATATTGTTAGTGAGAATTTCAGCCAGTCTTCACAATTGTTAATGTTTAACATGTCCGGCTAAAATCGGGCACCTTGTTGCTGTTACTCTGTGGGAGAACAGGGTTTCTTTCATCGAAATGCCTAAACCACCATCATGCCGATAGAAGAGACGAGCCTAACATAATGGGAAAGATGATGCCACCCAGTCAAACTAAACCAAACCAACAGCCAAGAACTTGCAGTCCAGATAAATAATACCGGTACCATTTTATTTTTCAAACCGCAGAGCTCTGTGTAATTCTGTGTAAATGTAAATAATATCTATATAAGTTAGCTAACTCTTTTTTTAAAGTAATGATAAAGCTAAATGTAATCAAAACTTAAAATCCATTTAATTATTTTAATATGTTACTTGCTATCAAAATTTAGAGTGTTAAAGTTTAAATAATCTGACTTATTTATATTTTCCATTCACTTCAAAGTAAATTATTTAGTTTAAAGTTATATCACTGCAGTTGTGTCTATATTTCTTTGCTTATTTTATTTTAAATGCTTATTATATTTCATATGCCAATATTTCGAAACAATGAGCACTTAATTTCACGTATATATTTAAGAAGATATTATTTGAAAATCTTTGTGTAATTTGTTTATAGCGTCAATTTTCTGCGCTGTTTCGAAATCCTATTTTTTTTATTATTTAAATGATTTCATATGTGAAATGTGGCTCTGTTAATCAACCTTTTAAAAAACTTAACTTGATAAGTTTAGTTAAGAATTAAATTTAGCCTTGATCATATTGATAAGTATATTTGACATTTTAATTCTTAAGTCCATAGAAATATACTTTTCCTCCTTAAATATTTATTATCTATAAGTAACTGAATAGATCGAGCATGTCAAAGTACACATGTATTAATATTCCTTTTAGTAGCATAGACATTTATTATCAGGCTACGCAAGAGTTAGTCCCAATTTGATAGAGCTAATATGCTATTAACTCGTATTTCATAGTATGAAATATACTATTCTTTGCTTGGCGGATGTGATATTATTTTGTAAAATTATTCTCATTTTGCTGCTATACGTAATATACGTATCTCAAGATGGAGCCACAGCATTGCCAGCACATCTTCTCTTATAGGGTAAAGCAGTAGCAAAGCCTGAGCCAAGGCCAGGTTAGCACGTAAGTCCCCCGCCATTCCTGAACACAATGTTCCTTTTCACGCAGCATTGCGATTGGTTACAGGGTACCAGCGTTTGTCGCAAGAACCCTGAAGTTATTTCATCCATCTGCAGAGTGACTTTTTCTATTGTTTACCTGTGCCATAGCACATTGGTAAAATCTTATTCAGCCAACTCTCCCACCTTAACATAACTCTTTCAGCATTCTGAAATTTTCTCTTGAAAGCCATGTTCGATCGATCGTTACTTGAGCTGGTTTATGCGCTCGTTATTAAGTCATATTGTATATGTTAGCAAATGAATTCATGATCAAAGTTCAATATAATTATTTATATAACAGCCATCAATGTAATAGGATTTGGCTTAAATAGATTTATAGACACAACATAGTGATTGATTATGTATTAAACGTCAACAATTCATAAGATGGGCACATGTTAAACTCATCTATGAAATTTAATGATTACTTATGTAAAGCGATTTTGAATTGTATATAAAAAGAGAATGTGTTCTCTTATCCACCCAATGTTTGTACATTCGACGTTGAAATGTGTAAAACTTATCAATTTCATGCCAATTGTAAATAAATATATTATTAGTTTAATGTATTTCATTCTCTGTCTCATTATTGATCTAATTCAATCCAATTCTAATTACTATTTATAGTCTATATATGTGAAAACTATGCATTAAGTTAAATTAGATTAGTGATATATTTTAGTCAATTAAGAACCTCTCTTTTAATTATCAGAGTCTTATTGCTCCTCCGTGACCTATGTTGGCCGTGTGGAAAGAGGTATACTACGTGTAATTTCAAGGAGGTCATTCGTAGGGTCTTGAGTCTTGGAATCCTGGCTTACAAGTTGAAGTGTGGTCGGACTTGGGATGTCACAGTCCTAGTCTGGTCAGCTTCAGTCTCTTTTGCTTGGATTCTGAATTCTGTTACGCGAATGTACAAACTTGACTGTTACAATATATATATATATAAATGATAACCAGGTTACCTCTGTGTATAATTAATTGTAGTAAATATTTATACACCACATTTTGACCAGGTCACACTGGTCATTAACTGGGAAATAAATATTATGAAAATAGTTGTAGAGGTGCTGTGAATATTGATTTATAATAATAATGACTGTTATATATATATATATATATATATATATATATATATATATATATATATATATATATATATATATATATATATATATATATATATTGTAACAATAAGTTTACAGAGATATATTGCCAAGAAGCTAAAATATTAATAGTCTACAATAATGTCTGTTTAAAGTCTTTATTGGAATATTCAATTTACACAATCGTCTGTAATAAGACTTTAATTATCACAGCTGAGGTTTAATACCATGGGATACAGCTATCTAAACTATTACTGATGACAATTTGAGTGATGGTATTCATTGTTCGAGTACTGATGGTCTTAGACGGTTTATATGATGTTTATCAAGAAGGCACAGTATTAATTTAAGAACATATTTTCATAAAATTACTGGACTTTTTCTTTAAATATTATAAGCACTACATTGCATACATATAATGAACCACCCTTGTATAAAGTCACACAGAGTTACACATTATTATATTTCAGATTCTTGTTCAGGAAATTCATAAAACTATAGTGACAATGGAGATATTAAAATAAAGACTCAGACAATAAAGAAAGACCACGATTTATAAAAATATAAATTTAATAAAAAAATAATAATAAAAGAATGTCTACGTTGGTTTAATATTACAATAGAATTTAATTAGAAATATGAAGATATTTAAAAAGTTGATTATTACAAGGACATAAAATAAAATGAAAGGGAAATAAATGATTATTATTACTTGTAATTATATATTAAACTATTCCCATCATCCACTAATATTAAATGTCCTTAGAAAAAGTAAGCTATTGACAAAAAGTTTAGTTGTTTAAAGAGTCACTTAATACTCGCGAATCTAAAGGTCACAGTTTCGATATCCACAATAGTATTATCACTGGTCAGACTAGAAATACCTGAAGAAGAATATCACTTAACTGATGAAAATAACCCTATTTTTACTTATGAGGAAAATGTTTTCATTACAAAATTTTAGCCAAACCCAAATTATCAGTATTGGGACCGATTATGGAAAGCTATCATGATTACATATGCACTTGGGCTGTAAAATAGCCAGAAAGCAATTAGCTCCTTTATATCCTCATATGGCATATAGATAGATAGTTTAATATAAAATCTTCTAAATTGTTGTGTATATTCATTAATACATTTTCTAATTATTAATAAAGAGTATTAAAGTATTGTATTGGTTTGTATAAAAAATGATCTAATTAAAATAAATTTAATTCATTTATAAGAAATGGAAAGGATGCAGTAATTTAAGCAAATTTACTGCTTTATTTAACTATTATCTGTTGATGTTCAAATTATGTCTTGTTTAAATAAAGTTTGCAACGAAATTAGTTTACTTTGAAACATATTTGTAATTAAATATTAATCTTGAGGCTTATCTAATTTACTAAAACTATGTTAACAAGATCGAATTTAAAAAGGAAAATTTAAAAACAGCTTTCAACCTAAATTTAATAGAATAATTTACTTTTTACATATGTTTTAATACATAAATCTAAATAGATTTTTAAAACACAGATTTTTCAATATCATCATCATCATTTTTAATCACAATAAATAAATCCATAGCAGAATGAAAGTCTCTCTAAATTTATTCCGGCTTTTTCGACCTCTAGCCTCTCTTCTCCACATCATACCAGTACGCTTAATTATTTCATCCATCTATCTCACATGTGGCCTTTTTCTAGATCGTTTACAATTTCTTGTTATCCCGTTTAAATGTATTATATAAATAATGTTAAAAATATATGCAATCGTAGACTATATATTTTTAATATAATTCATATAACATTTTCATTTCTGTAATTATGTTAAGCATCAAATAAAAAGAAAATATATTGAAATTTGAAAAATAATTATACAAATACAAATAAATAAAGTTAACTTTTCTATTTTAGCACAATATAAGAAAATTTCCATCAACATTCTCATGCTTAAATGGTTTTGTTTTTTTAACTCCTTCCACCTATACATAAGGCAAAGATATAAAATATAGAATTAGTACCATTAAAATGAAACTGCTCACCACAAAGTTACCAAAAGTATCTTTACACTTTTAACCAATCTAATACCAGAATGTATTATTCAACCAAGCTAATATTACTATGTATTATAATTTGAATACTTGCACAGTAATTGCCATGGCAAGTGATAGTTTCCAGTCAGTCAATGGTTTAGAAAAATATTTTAAGCAACAATGTTTTTTTATAATTTTTAAAATAATGTTTCTACTATTCTGAATGAGACACAGATCCTTAATTCTTTTGCAGAATGGAAGAATGAAAATGTATATGTCAATAAAATTATTTTCTTTAATCTCTCTCCAGAAAATAACGTTTCATACCACTACAATATCACATGTTTACCATTTCCACTAATTCCACAAGCTGTTAATACCATATGTGATGTGATGCACTGTTTCATTTTTTGGAGTCAGGAATCTCTCAGCCACAGGCCCAGAGAAATCTGTAGCCACCTTACCTTCCATTTTTATTCCTCAACCTAAGTTTTTCCCATACTCTTTTCTCTCCTATTGCATCACATTTCCTCAACATAATTTTTGTCAACTTCATGATGTTTATATCTAAATGTCCCTTATCATTTTCACAAACCCAGCATAAAAAACAATAACCCACTTTCTGGATAATCACTTTGTTTATATTTATTGTCCCACAACTTCATTACTTGTACCCTTTCTGTTTGCAAGCATTTACATTCAATTAACATATTGCTAATATTTTCAATGTGTTCCACACATAACTTGCAGACTAATTCTTCCATATTTTCCCATTCAGGTGTATATTTCCACATTGCTAAAGATCCAGTTCATGCCATAAATAGTAATCTACTTTTCTTGCTATTATCATAAATTAATTCACATTCAATATTCTGTTTACTTCTGTATAAACTCTTTTTACTCTCCAAAATAGTTCTCTGTCTTTTCAACTCCCAATTTTTTTAATGCATCTATTCTTCTATCCCATTCTTTGCCACTATACCACTCAACAATTTTCCTAACACAATCATCCCACTTTTGGTATAAGTATACTGACAGAAATTCTTTATCCAAATCTTCTAAATACAATACTACTTTTCTCATCCATCATGTTTACTGTTCTTTATTCACAAGCCAATAAAATACAGTTTCAGTTATCCTCTTATTATACATAAATTGCAATCTACTGAACATTTTTATCTTGCTTCTGCATCCCTCATATAAAATCTTCACAATCCCATTTATCCTTGAATTGCCTTCTTTGACATCCACACATCTTCAAATAATGCATATCTTCCTATTCCCCTTTGTATTTTTTTCTAAGTTATCTAATACCCATTTACTATAACATAACACATCATTACTATATGTTAACCCTTCTGCTACCACTTCCTTCCATACAATTCTAGGTACTCATACTTAATATATGAAGATACTGTTAATTTCTTTATGAATGCCATTCTTTTCTTTGCTTCATTTATCAATTAAATCTCCCATTCATCCAAACAATTTTTCTGATTAGTTAAGATGATTCAGAAATAGTTATGCCTATTCACCACACTCAAGAATATATTGACCAATTAAAATTTCATTATCTCTTTCCTCAGTATTATTCATCATTACTTTTGTTTTTTCCTCAATAAATTTAATCCCCATCTCTTACACATTCTTTCAGGTGGCCTCAGCATAACTTCCAAATTTTTCCTTCTTTCTGTGCACAAGAAGTCATTATCGGCAAATAAAAGACATGATAATGTATACTCAACCTTGCCACCTATTATTAATATCGCTATCCCTCTTCTTAGCCTTTGTGTTGCTCTCTCCATTTCTCTCAAATATAGCAAAAATAAAATAGTTGACAAAGGGCATCCTTGTCTTAGTTTCATGCCATTTTAACTTTAATTGATTCTATATTTCCTAATTGATATGTATAGAATTTATCCTTATACAATCTCTTAATATGATCCATTAAACTCCACCCATTCCCAAGTTCACTAAACTTACCCATAATCTATTTCTATTTACTCTATCATATACCTTCTCTATATCTATAAAAAACATATATATATATATATATATATATATATATAACTGTCTTCATGTATTTTCAGTCGTATCTATAAGCTGTCTAACTACAAAGAAACGAACTCCTATATGACTATCTGATCAAAATCCTTCCTGTATTTCTGTATTATTTGCTTCCATTCATTTTGTGACCCATCCAACCACCATATATGGAAAAACTTTATATAACACTGACATTACTATTGGTCTATAATTGCTTAACTTTTTATGAACTCTATTCTTTCTTTTAAATAGTAATTTTCTCTTGTACTACACCAACTATCCAAAAAATCTCTCTTCTGTTCCACCTTATTAAAACATGATAATAGTTTTAATTTTGGCCTGTGACCTAAATTCATTACCCATCTATCCAAACCTGTTGGCTGTCCAATTTTAAATTTAATCCCTGCCTTATTCAGTTAATTTTCTGTAAACCTAATATTTTCTTTACTATATGCTTTCATGTAATAATACAATTAAATCAAATAATTTTTTACTTTTGGGAAATATATGTATTCAAGCACGAGTGCGTGTGTGGCACAACTGTTCCCACAAGCTCTTAATACAAAATAGATAACTAAAAATAATAAACTAGCTGAGCATGTTCCAACAAGAATTGTTACGGCACATATTATAGGGAAAGCAGAACATCTTTGTCCACACCATTAGCACAACATAAATATTCATACAATAGAGCTTGCAACGATCCTTCTACCTACTCAGTTTTCTATCAGCACCAGAGCACAAGTCACCACAAGTGCATTCCAGACAATCCCACAATCGTGTGTAGAGAGAGACATGACCTTAAAAAAATCAAAGAGGCCTTATTCATCTCACGAGACAATGATGCCATAAATAGGAAGAACACATGATACGATCGAAGAAATGGAATTAGCATATTTGCATATCATTAAATGTATTAGCAAGATATGATTATGAAGGCAAGATCCTTTGAAAGCGCTCAGCTAGTTTATTATTTTTAGTTATCTATTTTGTACTAATAGCTTTTGGGAACATTTGCGCCACACACGCACTCGTGCTTGAATATATGCTTTCATGTTTCTTATCACTCTGCATTTTGCCTCTGACATGTTTTCTATATTTATTACATACTTATTTAATATTATCTATAATTCTTCTCTAGAGCTATACTCTATTGCCTCATTCTCTAGTAATATTACAAGAATACATCCTTTAAGATAGACATCTCATGTATTTTTCATGAACTATTTATCAGTGCAATGTTTACTACTTAGTGAATTAGGATATGATTTCATAATAAATGTTTCTATAAATTTATAACTAATTTATATCAGTGTTTTATAAGTTATCTATTAGAGATCTTCAAGTTGTCATGCTATCAAACGTAGTGAAACCGTTTCATATCTTTTGACAATTTGTGTTGTCAAAGTTTTGTTAATAACGAACTGTTTTTTATTTGCATAATGAAGTGTAATTTGATACCTAAGCAAATAATATTAAGTAATCCGTAGTATTTAATATACAGTTAAAATTTAAAATATTTATTCTGTCTAGGGAAAATCTCTAATTTAATAAACAATTGGAAATAAGCATCAATATATTTATCTGAAGAGGTTGGTTTGGAATTGTAGAAGGTTTGACCCTTAGTAGGCCATGTAATGATCTAAAAAGTCATTTTTTAATGAAATATCAAAAATAATTTTCCCAACTGATTTTTGTTTTTTCAAGTTGCTATAAAATTCCGTAACATATGTTGTGTAAGTCCCTCATTTATTAAGTGGATCTAATATTATTTTGTTCTTTATAACTAATTTAAAACTTATATGTGAGATAAAATAAATATCTTAATTTCTTTTCTACATAAATTTCTGTGTTTATATCAATTATCTCCCAATACCAAAATATAATTTCACATTGAAATATAACACCTGCGCAACATTATGTAGAAGACTTTAATGTGTAAACAAACAATAATTTAACCACAGTTATGTTTGTAATAATTAAACTAAATAAAATGAACGGACGGGTAAACTAAAACCTTTTATGAGATAAGATCCTTAAAAGATCTTATTATTAACCGTTAGGTATGGTTTTTTTTTAGCAATAAAGCTTTCTTACTATAAATTTCAATTATTTAAATATCAATAGGCAATAATGCATTATTGTATAATTGTTCTCATTATTATGCATAACAAAAGATATGGTTGTTAAATATGTAATCGTAAATATAAATTAGAATATTTATTCTTTCAAAATGTCTACCCACGATTATAAAGAAATGACATTAGAAGAATATGAAACCAGATTTTCGTGCATTATATGCTTCTATCCTAGTCTTCGCATGATATTTGGCATATGTCAACACAAAATATGCGCAAGATGCTTATACGGAGGAGGAAAGATACTCAAAGATTATTTTAAAACTTGTCCAATTTGTCGCAAACCTGACTCTTTCCCAATCTTTCGACCAATCATACCAAAAATTAACATAGAAATTCAGAAAGTATTAGGAGTTCAAAAATGTCCTCGCAGCCACTGTAAATTTGAAGATTTTGAAATAAATATGAACGATCACCTTAAAAGTTGTGAAAAAAGAGATGCAAAAAAAAAAACTCGCTTCAAATTAATTAAATATAAAAAAGAATATTGATTGAAATATTTTTTTCTAAGGTCACAAAATTGTTTGTTACTTTCGACCTGCACAACTACTGCCAATGTACTGAAGTATAAAAATATTTTCAAGTTTAATTTGGTTTTCTGATCCAAACCCTATCTTCTCCACAACACACCAATGAACTTCTTTGTTTCATCACTCATCTCACATGTGGTTTTTTTTTAGATCTTTTAGATTTTTTTAGAATTCAGTATAAGACGTGCACTAGTCATCTTTTACTATCTCTTATAATAATAATAATAATAATAATATATGCAGTTTAGATTTCTTTAAATTTCTTAATTTTTTCTGTAATATCAGTGATCACCCGGTTCACTGCTTTCATCTTTTCTTATTACTACTAAAGCAAATTTCTCTATATTTGTTTGAATGATTTGTGTATACAATTGTGAAAAAATAAATTTAATACCAATTTTATACTTTTAACTTTGTGTTTATTCATTTACTTCACGTTATACAAAATTACAATATGGTGAATTATAAAATAATTTATATTTTCGATACATAAAAAGTTTGGTGTGAGAAGTAAATAGTAAAATATTATAGATAAGAAGCTGCAAAAGAAAATTCTTGAATAAAGTAAAGATATTTATTTTATAATAAATAAAATTTATAACGATCACTAATTGGCAAAAATTATAAGGATCACAAATTGAGTAAGTAAATAATATAAGCTTAAATAATTAGAGTGAAAATGTTTAACTCAGTTTGGTGATTTTAAATAACATTATAGATATTCAATCAAAACTATTTCTCTTTTTTCTGGATCACCACATCGTAATATTGTTTAATTTTCGCGATACATTTAGAAGAACAAGTAAACTTTTATATAATTCAGATATGTCATACTCATAACATGTTATAACATGTACATAACATTTAAATGAGTTTACAAATACTTATATAAAAATAGAAAAAAAAAGAGTTTTATTTTTTGGGGGAAGAAAAACATTTGGAAATATCTCTACTCTCACACAAGGTAGAGAATTCTTACCTTGAGGTGGAATGAAATTTACACTAGAGAAATATTATTCATTATTGGATAATCTCTAGTTTAATGAGTGAAGAATAAAATTTATTAATAACTTGAAATTTTTTTTTTCAAGTTATATTTACTAATCAAATATATGTAAATTGATTGTAAATAAAAACATCATTTTTCAAATAAAACACAATAGAAAATCAAGATTAGATATCAGAGAAATTTTTATTTATGTGATATATTTTATTATGATACTTGTAAAACCTTTTTTCTTTTAGTTGTACGTTTTTCTTATTTAAAGGAAATTTATTTCATAAGAAAGTAGCAAATTTATTAAATAGTGATTAAGAATCCTGTGGAATAATGGGTTTTCTGTCGCATATTATTGTCATATTCATATAGTTTGAGTTTATATGTATATTATAAATCATGTTATCCACATGTAATATATACAACCAAAGAATATTTAGGTAGGATATAGGCATATTTAAAAAAAAACAATTACATTAACTTGATGAAAAAATGAAATTCCAACTATTTGAAAAAGTTCCTTCATGAAAATGAATATAGAAAGTACTGTCAAATTTAAGTTAAAATATTCAACAGTCACATGATACAATTGTCTCTGCTACAATTATATGGTTATTACTGGTTTTTGAATCCAGTTGAAGGCAAGACCTACCTTGTTAAAACGTTGATATATTTAGATATTATAATAAAAATAACTATTTTTAACATCTACCATTAAATGTTGTATAACTAGAAAATTTTAAACTTTATTTAAACTTTTACAAATACAGTAATAATACACAAAGTCATCAAATGTTAATAAATAACACAATATTTCAAGTAGTATTATTTTCCATATCTTAGTTGGTTAGAGCACCTCAAAATTCAACATTCAAGAATAAGCATTTATTTTATATAGGGCATGTTTATAAATTGTAATACATTAAAGATCAGCCGTTCAAGCTATTGTGCATACCTTTTTACGAGTGTTAATAATAAATGAATACTTTAACTCCCAATACAAGATATAGTATTTAAGAAAGAATAAAATGAATCCACTTATTTTTTCAAACCCAAATGCTTATATGTGGGCAAATCTTAAGTGCTGGAAGTAAAAGCGTGAGGATAGACCACTCACTTTAAATTACTGTTTACGATGTATGAATGAATGACTCGATGAAATTATCTAGAATTTACTAAATGTCATTCTCAAATTAAACTTAAATATATGTAAATAAGCATTTATTTTATATAGCCATGTTTATAAATTGTAATACATTAAAGATCAGCCTTTCAAGCTATTATTAACAGTCATAAAAAGCGTATGCACATTAGCTTGAAAGGCTGATCTTTGATGTATTACAATTTATAAACATGCGCTATATAAAATAAATGCTTATTTACATATGTTTATGTTTCATTTGAGAATGACATTTAGTAAATTCTAGATAATTTCATCAACGTCATTCATTCAGACATCTTAAACAGTAATTTAAAGTGAGTGGTCTATTCTTACGCTTTCACTTCCAGTACTTAAGATTTGCCCATATATAAACATTTGGGTTGGAAAGAATAAGTGGATTCATTTTATTCTTTCTTAAATACTATATCTTGTATTGGGAGTTAAAGTATTCATTTATTATTAACACTCATAAAAAGTGTATGCACAATAGCTTGAAAGGCTGATCTTTCATGTATAACATTCAAGAATGTAAAAGTTCAAGTTTGATCCTATGCTAGCATTGTCACTGGTCTGGCCAGCAAGAGTGGAGAATTATATTACTGAAAACCTTGTGCAATATACAAAGCTGTGTTGCCATTGTATGTTGTTATTAACAGTTGTTTACATTTGGAAAAGTTTAAATAAAGCACTTACATTTAATGATAGATGATGAAAATAGTTAAATCACATCTATAATACCATAAATCACAAACCTTTAGGAAAACATGTTAGTATTTTTAATTTTATTTCATTAAACATGGTTACTCCTGAAAATATGATTTATAAAACATCCTTTGTTCATAAAAACCTACATTTCAATGTGTGTGTGTATATATAAATGATATCCAGGTTGCATTCATGTATAATTTATTGTAGTAAATATTTATACACCACATTTCGACCAGGTCTCTCTGGTCATCAACTGGGTAATAAATATTATGAACATAGTTGTGGAGGCACTGTGAATATTGACTTATAATAATAACGTGCGTTCTATTTATATATATTGTAACAATAAGTTTACAGAGATATATCGTTAATAAACCAAAATATTAGTAGTCTACAATAATGTCTGTTTCAAGTGTTTATTGGAATCTTCAATTTACACAATCATATGTAATGAGACTTTGGTTATCACAGCTGAGGTTTAATATCAT
The DNA here is from genome assembly GCA_028023455.1 of Epiperipatus broadwayi. Lineage (NCBI taxonomy): Eukaryota > Metazoa > Onychophora > Udeonychophora > Euonychophora > Peripatidae > Epiperipatus > Epiperipatus broadwayi. Next base: position 27,235 of record JAQFVV010001713.1, on the reverse strand, counting down.
TGGATAAATTAAGAATAGCTAATATGTACAGCTGTCTAAACTATTACAGATGACAATTTGAGTAATGGTATTCATTGTTGGAGTACTGGTGATCTTAGACGGTTTATATGATGTTTATAAAGAAGGCACAGTATTAGTTTAGGAACATATTTTCATAAAATTTTGGATTTTTTTAAAAATATTATAAGCGCTACATTGCATACATATAATGAACCACCCTTTACTTATGCTCATGTATAAAGTCACACAGAGTTACACGTTATTATGTTCCAGATTCTTGTTCAGGAAATGCATAAAACTATAGTGACAATGGAGATATTGAAATAAAGACTCCGACAATAAAGAAATACCAAAACTTATAAAAAATATAAATGTAATAAAAATAATAATAAAAGAATGTCTACTTTGGTTTAATATTACTATAGAATTTAATTAGAAATATGAAGATATTTAAAAAGTTTATTATTACAAGGTCAGAATACAAAATGAAAGGGAAATAAATGATTATTTTTACTTGTAATTATATATTAAACTATTCCCATCATCCAGTAATATTAAATGTCCTTAGAAAATCTAAGCTATTGACAAGAAAGCTTAGTTGGTTAAAGAGTCATTTAATATTCGCGAATATAAAGGTCACAGTTTCAATTTCCACAATAGTATTATCACTGGTCAGACTAGAAATACCTGAATCACGTAACTGTATGGAAAGCTATCATAATTACAAATGCACTTGGGGCTGTAAAATAACCAGAAAGCAATTAACTCCTTTATATTCTCATATGGCATATGGATGGATAGTTTAATATAAAATCTTCTAAATTGTAAGTATAATCATGAACACATTTTTTTAATTATTAATAAAGAGTGTTATAGTATTGTATTGGTTTCTATAAAAAATGATCTAATTAAAACAAATTTAATTTCATTTATAAGAAATGGAAAGGATGTAGTAATTTAAGCAAATTTACTGTTTTATTTAACTATTATCTGTTGAGGTTCAAATTATGCCTTGTTTAAATAAAGTTCGCAACAAAATTAGTTTACTTTGAAACATATTTGTTATTAAATATTAATCTTGAGGTTTATCTAATTTACTAAAACTATGTTAACAAGATCGAATTTAGAAAAAAAAAATTCAAAACAGCTTTCAAACTAAATTTAATATAATAATTTACTTTTTACATATATTTTAGTACATAAATCTAAATAAACTTTTAAAACACAGATTTTTTAATATCATCATCATCATCATTTTCAATCACTGTAAATAAATCCACAGCAGAATTAAAGTGACTCCAAATATATTCCGGCTTTTTCGACCTCTAGCCCCTCTTCTCCACATCACACCAGAACACTTTATTTCATCCATGTATCTCACATGTGGTTTTTTAGATCTTTTACAATCTCTTGGAATCCCGTTTAAATATATTATATAAATTATATTAAAAATATATGCAATCGTGGACTCTATATATTTTTAATATAATTCATATAATCTCTTTCGTTTCTGTAATTATATTAAGCATCAAATTAAAAGAAAATATAGTTAAATTTGTAAATTAACTATATAAATACAAACAAATAAAGTTAACTTTTTTCTATTAGCATAATACAAGAAAATTTCCATCAACATTCACAAGCTTAAATGGTTTTGTTTTTTTAACTCCTTCCACTTACATATTAGGCAAAGAAATAAAATATAGAATTAGTACCATTCAAATGAAACTACTCACCACAAAATTACCAAAAGTATCTTTACAGCTGAATCCAATCTAATACCAGAATGTATTATTCAACCAAGCTAATATTACAATGTATTATAATTTGAATACTTGAACAGTAATTGCCATGGCAAACGATAGTTTCCAGTCAGTCAATGGTTTAGAAAAATATTTTAAGCAACAATGTTTTTTATAATTTTTAAAATAGTGTTTCTACTATTCTGAATGAGACACAGATCCCTAATTTTTTTGCAGAATGGGAGAATGAAATTGTATACATTAAATATGAGACACAGATCCCTAATTCTTTTGCAGAATGGGAGAATGAAATTGTATACATTAATAAAATTATTTTTTTAATCTCGTTCCAGAAAATAATGTTTCACATCACTACAATATTACATGATTACCATTTCCATTAATTACACAAGCTGTTAATATCATATGTGATGTGATGCAATGTCTCATTTTTTGGAGTTAGGAATCTTTCAGCCACTATGTCCAGAGAAACCTGTAGCCACAGTATCTTCCATTTTTATTACTCAACCTAAGTTTTTCCATATTCTTCGCTCTTCTACTGCATTCCATTTCCACAACATAATCTTTGTCAACTCCAAGATGTTTATATCTAAATCTCCCTTATCATTTTCACAAACCCAGCATACAAAACAACAATCCACTTTCTTGATAATCACTTTGTCTATATTTATACTCCCATAACTTCATTACTTGTACTCTTTCTGCTTGCAAGCATTTAGATTCAATTAACATATGGCTAATATTTTCAATGTGTTCCACGCATAACTCACTGACTAATCCTCCCATAATGTTACATTCAGGTGTATATTTCCTCATGGCTAAAGATAGTAATCTACTTTTCTTGCTATTATCATAAATTAACATACACCCAATATTCTATTTACTTCTGCATAAATTTAAACTCTTTTTACTCTCCAAAATAGTTGTGCATCTTATGAACTCCCTATTTTTTATTAATGCATATATTCTTCTATCCCATTCCTTGCCCCTATAACCCTCAACAATTTTCCTAACACAGTCATACCACTTTTGTATAAGTATATTGAAACAGATTTGTCTATCCTTCTGTTTCACCTACTATATACTATAGTAGTATTTATTTATGTACATCTATACCCAAATCCTCATATATTATGCTGATATTATGCTAAATTTAAATCCAATTGTATACTAATTATATATGTGTGCATGTATTTTAGCATACAGTATAGGAAACATATGTATATATGTAAAAATCTGTAAATACACATGTATATATTTCTGGTAATTATATAAATGGAAACATGCTGTGTATGTGTAACAAGAAACTACATATATGCAGGAAAAAATAATGTTATAGGATTAAAACATTAGAGAATTTCTTTATTTAGAATATTTATTCTAAAATTAATATTTGAAATTATAATATTTCTGCATGTAGCATTAAATTATATAAATGTGTTATATATATAATAAAATGTTTTCAGAGTTTTAGATTTGTTTTTCGAAAAAGGTAATTTAATAAAATTAATCCTTCTCGCTGTATTCTGACCTACTTAAAATTTTAAAAGTAAAAATAGATTTTAAAACCAAGTATGAATAAATTAACCTGGTCAAGCTCGAGAAACTCACCTGTAAAAAAAATCGATAACAGCAGGTATCCCAGATTTCCAAGAATACAGTGAGGTAATTAGAAAAACAGATTTGAAACTACTAAAAAAGAGGAGAAAGGGGTGAGCTAGTATATAAGCTCATTGCAGCCATATTTGAAACATTTGGACACACTATAGTTTTTGAATTTTAAGTAGTTTGTAAAAATGATGATGATGATGGGGTAGAAGGCAATTCCCTAACTTTCTAGACCAGGGTGATAGTGTATGGAATGCGGAAAAAGATGAACTAAAAACCAATGCCACCTAAAGAAAGTGCTCAAGATGAAGCCAATTTTCCAGAGCAGAGAAAAGTTATAGCCATAACAGATCTTCATCAATCTAAAGTTAACTTTTAAACTAAATTTTGTAAATCCTAAAATCGAGCTAAATTTATACTTAATGGCCAAAATAATTTAATGTATTCTAAAGCTCTAAACTAAATGTATATTTTATTTTCTTTTATTTAAATCATAAATCTTGCCTGGTTTGTTTTAACTGATTTATTCTGATTTATCTATCTGACCTGATTTATCATAACTGATTTATTGTAACTGATTTATTTATTCTGATTGATTTTAACTGATTCTGATTTATTTTAAATGATAATTAGGTTTCCAACTTATTTTACGTATTTTAGCCTAATAATAATATTCGCTTTTATTAATAATTTTATAACTGCATCAATCTAATTTAGGTTATTTAATTCCATTCCCTTTTTAAAACTAAGAAAATAAAGCCAAATTTCAGATTTCACCTACATGAAATCTTTTTTCTAAATTTATGTTTCTTTTAGTTAAATCTATGCCAATTTTATTTTATTTTCAATTATGTATTTGTTTATGCTATGTTGTTCAGAACAGAGTTTTACTTTCCAAAAACAATTTATTAGCATTTCCATTTAGGTCTAATTCTAGGGACATAATTAGCTACAATTGAAATCAATTACAAATTCTGGATTTTGTACAAATAAATAGTGAATGAAATAGTCTATTGATTAAACAATTCATAAAATTAAGATTCAGTAGAGGTGAATCTTTTGAGTAAAAACAATTTATTAGCATTTCCATTTAGGTCTAATTCTAGGGACATAATTAGCTACAATTGAAATCAATTACAAATTCTGGATTTTGTACAAATAAATAGTGAATGAAATAGTCTATTGATTAAACAATTCATAAAATTAAGATTCAGTAGAGGTGAATCTTTTGAGTAAAGTTCAATCAAGATTTAATCTGAGATAGGGTCAACAGAGCACTTGGATTTGAGACTATCTTTAGGGCACAAATGGTTGAGATTGGTATAATGTTGTGACTAAAGTCTAAACTGACCCCAAGTGTGGTCCACCAACCAAGGTTGATAGGTGCATTTATCATCCTCTTTAATTTTACACAGGGTATTGAAGAATAGATCATCAATGGGATGGTCATAACCTTTATTGAATGTGATTTTACATCTGACCAACCAAATCGAGAAGTTTATAAAATGTGGCGAGATGTATCAATGCAATGTTTCTTTTTTCGCACTCCATTCACTCAAAGTCTTCTACCTCCAAAGAACCCATAATGTTCTGTGTAAAATCTTTAAAGATATCCAAGAGATGGAGTGCCCTTTCCCAATAGAGAAGGTGGATCCTACTGATTGGCCTCCTCCTAAACTGCGTAAACTTTGGATACAACACTAAGTGTCTATCATTGTTCAAAACTTTAGAACATCAAGTTCACTATTCCACAATAAACTATCCTACTGAAAAGTCTACCAATTAATTTCTGAGGGCAAAACCAAAACTGGTAATGTACTCCCAATTGGAATACTGCAATTATCAAAGATGAAAAAATCACTCAAGATCAGTCCCAAGTTTGTTGATCTTCTCCTGTAGGTCAACCTCAGGTTTCATCCTACTGCAGCCTTCCTTTGTTATCAAAGGGGATATAATATTGAGCCCCTCTGCTCTTTATGCATGAGACAGGAGAAGTCCTTAGTTCACATTCTTGATCATTGTGGATCATAGACATACCTATGTAACCTCACACTGAATAGAACCAACAATTCAGACCCTGCCTACATCATGCTCAAGCCTGAATTAGAATGGAGTTTTACTCGTAGTTAAATGATTAGTGAGAAATGATTAGATATTCTCACACGTATATAATTTCATGTTTGTTAATGCACAAACAAAACTCCTGAAATAAATAAAATAGATATTATTTAAGAGATATAATTAAAAGCTTATAAATGCTTTAAGATAGGTTTGCTTTAAAGGTAATATTTAATTAATATTTAGCTCAAGTGAAAAAATATGGCATAAAAGTTCTCAGCAGTTAGATCTTTTGCTGTCACTTTTTCCTCAAAATGATTCTATTTTTACTTTAAATAATGGTCCATCATCTCCAATATCTCATACTTCTGATCACAATTCAAAAATTAATCTTATACCTGAATTTTTCACAGATGATTTGCATTAATATTTTCTCATATATATATATATGAAAAAAAAAAAACAAGTTATTCACGTAACTTGCCATCACCTGTTATTTATGATCAATAAATAGCGTTTTACCAAAACCACCAAAACAAGTGTAAAATTTGTTTACATAAATGACAAAAGAGTCAGAATTAACTATCTCTTTCATTTGCTCACCCTCAGAGCAGCTGATTTCAAGCTATTTGTTATCATCAGTGAAGGATAGAATTAGAAACTAAATCTAAACCCTGACTCCAAGTGTTTATGCAAAACGTTTCTATCAGTTTGCAAGCATGAATTTTTCAGACCGGTAAAGTCTTCAAACTCAGCCTAACAAGCCAGATATCTGTATGGGTCTGATCTCAGTTCAGTTTCATCACATAGTCAAAGTCTCTGCAATATATATCATTGCAAAAAAACTTTAAAGTTACATTTATGAAAAACAAAAACAAGTTATTCACGTAACTTGCTATCACCTGTTATTTAAGATCAATAGATGGCATTTTACCAAAACCACCGAAACAAGTGTAAAATTTGTTTACATAAACAACAAAAGAGTCAGAATTAACTATCTCTTTCATTTTCTCACCCTCAGATCAGCTGATTTCAAGCTATTTGCTATCATCAGTGAAGGATAGAGTGAGAAACTAGATCTAAACACTGACTCCAAGTGTTTATGCAAAACATTTCTATCAGTTTGCAAGTGTGGATTTTTTAGACTGGTAAAGTCTTCAAACTCAGCCTAACAAGCCAGATATCTATATGGGTCTGATCTCAGTTCAGTTTCTCCACATAGTCAAAGTCTATATATATATATTGTGTCCTTCCAGGTTGGCACCAGGAAGAAATGTGGGAAGTTCACATTTGTGCAATAAGTAAAGATAATTATCTTAGAAAAAAATGAATTGTGATATATATAATTTAATATTTAAAATTGAGTTTTAGAAATATTAAACTTTAATTGGATGTATCAGTTGATAAAATTTTAAGTTATATGTCCAGTAGTGGAAGAGGAAGATAGAAAAACATCAGGGAATGTTGGTATACGAGTAGAATTAATAGGAAGGTTATAGCACATGTTGTTCATTGGTGTTCTAAATTATTGTCTACTCCAATCCAAGATTTAGCTTATATATTTGGACATATGTTCATTTTTGCATCATCTTACACTTTGTCCATCTTTTATACAATTACTTATAATGTCTAGGTAGTAATGGTAAAATTTACATGCAAAGCAAAACAGATATACTCATATATAATTGATTAGAATGATTTTCTTATTTATATTTTATTTATTATTTACTGGTTATGTATTGTTTATAATATTACATTTGGAATTGTAAAGATTATCTGTGTGTTATTGAGTGACATTTGTAAATCAATATTTAATATTTTTTTCCTTTTGTTTTAATACTCTATTGTTGACATTTTATAAAGCAAGCAAGGTCTGGCATGTTGCCAAGTTAATTAATAATAATAAAAACAAGGGCATGACTGTGTGTTGACAAGAAAAGTTTGGACAGACTACTTGAAATAATACTAACGTGGAAAAATAAACCTGCAAGTTTCCAGCTCTGGTTTCTTACCAACCAATGATTTGAATTTGCTATACTTAAAATGCTTGGCTGCCACGTGAGATTATTAATTATAATTTATTTAACGTATTTGTTATAAATCAATAATACTTGGATTAAAGAAAAAAATATTAACAATGAAGATGAATAAGAAAAACAATATTTAATGCCATTGGAAAATACTTTTTATATTTTTAGTCTTAAAATGGTTACTCTTTATATTACATAGAGTAAAATTAAAAAAAATAAATTTATCCAATCTAACTTGTTTTCCTAGTTGAATATTATATAGTAAAGAATTTATTATTCGCATATATACATAAAACGAATAATGAAATACATCACTGAACTCCAGTTAGTAATTGCTTCTAGTAATGTACACTATCATGGATGAATCGTTAACAATGGAAATAAAAAAAATTATATTAAGCATTAAAAAATTGAAGGAATAAAACCATAATATTTTACTAGGATTGTTTCACCAAGTTGGAGATTTTATTTCTGGTGATTAATAACATAATTCCAGTGTGGGCTAATGTGTTTATAATGTTGATTATGAGATTCTAAAATATTGAAAAACTATAGCAACTCTTTCTAGATTTGTCTTCAACTAATAGAAGCAGCATATACTTCGTTGGCATTTTAAATTTCAAATTTTCAAGTTTAAAACAATTCAACATCTACTGATTAAATATTGATAAGTATATATATATATACACACACACATATATATATATATATTGATTGTTTATACTAGAAATGTAATATTTATATTTTTTTTAAACTAATGTAACTGGTTGTGATTAAAATAAGACAATATATTGTCTTATAAGATTTAGAAATCATTTTATACATAAATTTAATATGCAAATGTGTCTGCAATGTTATAAATAGTATTATTATTGTTTGCAAAATTATATTTTATTTTATTTCAATTGTTTTGTAAATAAGTTAATAAATATTATGATGGATAAATGCATTATATTTATGGCATTTTAAAGGCACACATATTCCAAAATATAGATAATAAAGAAATAGTGAAGAAAACTATTATGAAGTTATTGTTTACGAATAAATATTAAATCTTATAACATATCATACTAATATCCTATTCCTTTCATTTTTAACAATTCATCTTTCAGTATAAATGAGATATTAGCTTGAGAGGAGTATATTTTGTCTAAGTAAGAAGAGAAGTATTATAGTTACTAGCAAGATGTATAAAATAATATATATATATATATTGTTATTATGTCTTTGCTTTACAATAAATGTTTTATTGAATTAATATTCCATATGAGTTGATTTATTATATGCGTTCGATTCTCCTTTTCCACACACACATATGGTCAATATAATATAGTTATAGAATATATGGATTTGCCAGTATAAGTCAATTTATTTAATCTGTCTAGAGTTGATAAATCTCAATATTACAATGCCAATAATATATTTTATTTGGCTTAAAATAGATGATGATATAGGTAAAAAGGTACCCGATCTTTATCATTGTCTATCCTGTAATAAATGTGATAATTGACAATTTTGCAATGGTTTTATAATTGAATAAATGCTTGGAATATGAGTAAATTAATGTTACAGAGTTGTTATCTATAAATGTTTTATTACCTTTATTTGCATCCTATATGAATACTATATTCTATATCCTCAACTGAGCTAAGCCATAGAGTGGTTAGAGCATAAGAATCTTTTAAATAAATAAAAAAGCAATTACAGATTATAAATTTATTCTATCTTGTATAGAATTGGTGCCTGGGCATTTACAAATCCAATAAAGTGAAATAGATGAAGGCAGAGGTATATATATATATATATATATATATATATATATATATATATATATATATATATATATATATATATATATATATATATATATATATATATATATATATATATATATATATATATATATATATATATATATATAATGTTTTTCTGAAGGTTTGTGATGATGGTGTTCTAGCTGTATTTTTATATTGGACTATTTCCATCATCTAATATGTGTGGTGAATGTCTTTAGAAAAGTTTAATTTTTAGTTAAATATTCCAAATGCATTCAACTGTTAGTAATATCACAGCAAACAGGTTAGTATCTGTTAGTAATATCACAGCAAACAGGTTAGTATCTGTTAGTAATATCACAGCAAACAAATGTTAATAATATCACAGCAAACAGTTTAGTATATGCACTAACTGTTAGTAATATCACAGCAAACAGGTACTAACCTGTTTGCTGTGATATTACTAACAGTTAGTGCATATACTAACCTGTTTGCTGTGATATTATTAACATTTGTTTGCTGTGATATTACTAACAGTTGGTGCATATACTAACTTGTTTGCTGTGATATTACTAACAGTTGAATGCATTTGGAATATTTAACTAAAAATTAAAACTTTTCTAAAGACATTCAACACAAATATTAGATGATGGAAATAGTCCAATATAAAAATACAGATATATATATAATGTTGCTTAATGTTATTGCTGTTAATGTTATAGGTTTAAATTCTATTTCTAGAGTTTATGCTATAATGCATTGGCTTCAGAAATGTAATTTTCATATTGCATTTTTCGGAGAGACGAAGCTACATAAACATTCCAGTTATCGAATTTGTGATTTAATGCAAAATCTTGGCTCATTTTATTATGTTCCTAATATGTCTACTTCATCTGGTGTTGCATTGCTTGTCAGTAAGCATCTTGCTTTTAATGATATCAAAATTATGCACTTAGATCATGATTTTTTTGATGTCCAATATTACATTTGGAAGTTTTATTCTGAATATCATTTATTTGTATGTTAAGAGTGAGTTCCTTTTTGCTCATTTTACATTTAATAAAATTAATTCTCTTTTGTCTTCGATTTCTTATCCAATATATTTCTTGATGATTTCAATATGTGTTACATGCATTTTAATAATAAATTCCTACATCTTTTTAATATATTTTTATCTGGTGAAGGATGTTTTCCTCTTAATGCATTTTCCTTTTATACTTGTCACATCATTTCTTTAATTGATCTTCTTTACTATTCTCCTGAACTTCACTGTGACATTGCAGCAAAGCTTCAGGTTGTTTCTTTCTTTGATCATTTGGCTATGCTTGTTGAATTGTTGATTGATACTTCCTTTGTTGCTCAGTCTCATAGTTTTCTTACAGTAAGGCTCTTAAATAGATTAACAGTTCCTGCTTCAATTTTTTCAGAGGCCTATATTCTTTTTAGAAAAGTGGATATTCTTTCATTACCTGCCACATTGGCATGGTCTTCTTTTGTTGGTATTTTCAGTTCTATTATTAATTCTTATACTGGAAAGACAAAAAGTCCAAAGTTTTTACTTAAGCAATTGGATATTTTATTCAAACTTTCTAATCTTTCTTCTGTTGATTGTACTATAGAAAATATTATGAAACTTAAGAGGCAGTATCATGATATAAAGAAATCTCTTGCTTATTATGTGGCTATTAAACAGTCTAAAATTTTTCTTCAAAATCATCATAACTGGACGCAAAGTTATATTAGGTAAGCTTTAGGTGCTTATTCTAGGCCTACTCCATTAATGATTGACACAGTAAATAAAGTATGTTATGGCCCTATTATGTTCCTTGAACTATGCAATCATTTCAAAAATAAGCTTCAAATGTTGCCTTTTAGAATTGGTGGCATCTGGAATGAATCTGAGCTCGATTCAAGTCATAATATAACTAAAACTATGATTATTCAAAAATTAAATTCTTTCCAGACAATACACATTCTGGGATTCATGGTTTTCCCAGGTTTGTCCTTCTTCATCTTTCATTATTTACAGTTCCAATAGTTTGTAAGCTGGTTGATATTCTAGCTAAAAATTTTGTGAATATTTATGATCTCTATCCAGTGGTGATGGTCCCTTTTCTTAAGAAGAAATTAACTCCTTTTCCATTATCTAATATTCATCCTATTTCATTGACACCCCTTTTAATAATGACTATTGAATATATTGTTAAAGATCATACACAGAATAATATTTATCTTCATTTATCTAAAATTTCAATTTGAAAAGAAGAGTCATTCAACAACTGAAGCTGTTCAGCTTTTTCTTCTTCTTATTGAGTATATTAGGTGTCATAATAAATCAAAACCTGTGGTCATTTAGCTGGAATTCACATCAACCTTTAATTGTGTTCTGCCTTCTGTTTTGTTTCAGACTCTTTAGGATTATCAGATTCCTACTCCATATGCCCATATTATAGCCAATGTTCTACTTAACAGGTCCATCTTTACTTCATTGGATGGTAAACTTGCAGATGGTTTTCATCTGCATCTCTCAGTGCCTCAGAGATCTCCTCTTGCCACATTATGCTTTATTACATATTTAAATCTGTTACTTTTACAAATAGAATTTAAACTGCCTGGTATCTATGTTCCTGCTTTTAAACAGACTATTCATTATATTTCTTATGTTGATGATGTCTCTGTTTTTCTTTCTGATAAATCTTTTCTTCTGGATTTGTTGCAAATATTGGATTCTTTTTCTAATACTTTTAATCTTCATATTAATGTTACAAAATCTGCAATGTGGAAAATTAAATCTGGGTTGTCATTTATTTCAACTTTCACAGCCAAGCCTCAGTCTTTCCTTAGCTTTCCAATAGTTTTATCTCGTTCAGTAATTACAAGGCAGATTCAAATTAATATTCTTGATAAAACAAAGAGGATAGTTGCATCACTTGTCAATATAAACATTTCGCTTATGAGTAAGGTTACACTCTTGAACTCTTTGGTCTATTCAAGGCTTAGTTATTATTTACCAATTATTAGGCCAACAAAGCATTTTGAGAGGGCTATAAACTCACTTTGTTCAAAATTATTTTGAAAAAGCAAGGTGGTAACCATGAGTATTGCTAAAATTTAAATGCCAAAGCTTTTAAATGGTCTAGGTTTGCACTTGGTCTCAACTCTATATATCCAGAGATCTATATCTTTTCTTTGTGTAGCTTGCTCAGTTATCTCTTCCTTTGGTTATTGCTCCTATAGATACACCACATCAATTTTCAAGTTATTGGATTGCTGATTTGTGGAAGTCAGTTATTAAGTCAAAACCCTCGGTTCAAGTTGTGCTTAATAAGAAATTGATGTTCTAGGATGTTTATAAATTAAAATTTCCACATAATACTCCTCTTTTGACTTCATTAGGTGTTTCAAGTAAAGTTCTTTTGCATAAAATGAAACTTCTTTTTATTGAAGCAAGACATGTTGATTTTCTACTTAAACTGAATTTAAATGCTCTCCCAACAAGTTATTTTTAGTGACCAGCAGAGGCTTCATTAGGATTTCATCTCAGTGTCAGTTGTATAGATTGTATGATGAGACAATACACCATATTTTTTATATTTGTCCTGCTCTTAAATCGATTAGCGACTTTATTGTTGTAAATGTCTTTCTGGATCTTAGGGATGCTCTTTCTGTTTGTAATACCCTCAAGAAGGGATATTTTGCTGCAACAAGATTATCTATCTTTACAACATTTTTTTAATGGTTGATACATTGCAGGCTCATCTTTGGTCATTCTCAGGACTCAGCCCTAATTATTTTTATCAAGCTGTTTGACCAAGTCAAGCAGCAAGCTCTCTGCTTTTGCCTGTGAGTCTACATGATCATACTTAGGTGAAAGTTTCATTTTCCTCTTAGTCTTATTAAGATATCTTTTACTCTGCATTGACTGTTTCAAGTTTCATTCTAAATGCTATGTAATTTTTCATAAAGTTTAACTGTATATTACTATGTTACAATGTTTAATAAATTTATTTTAAAACAAAGCTAAAATTTAGTATTATAATTATCCTTAATATGCTGTAATCCTCCTTAGAGTTATATAAATGCCTATATAGATTGCTTAGTGAATTAGATTCATAAATTTCATTAATAGCATAGTTATAGATGCTAGTTTATGAACTGATTTACGGTAGTTTCATGGAAGGAAAATAATTGTTTTGCATCCTATTTTAATTATTATATTTTTCATTTTATTATATAATGATGTAGTCAGCAGGGTGAATGTGTTCTTAGGAAACACTTCAGCATACATACATGTTGCTGTACATTATATTCCAATGGGCATAGGTTTTAAGGGCTACCCCATTACTCTTAGTTTGGACAACTATCTTCTTTTGATGGGCATAGGTTTTAAGAGTGACTCCATTCTGCATACTTAGGACTGGAGCATGAGGATCCAGAATATTAAATTTGATTAACTGGACTAAAAGTTCTCTTTCACAGCAGTAGGTATAGTAAATGGAGACCGGTCTATGTACAAATCCCATGAGCAAGTGAACATTTGAAATTTACAGACTCAGATTATGTATTTTCTATATGCCTTGGTATCCGAAGTCTGACTGCCAATCATCAGTTCATCCTGCCATATAATTGTATATTTCAGCATTTATCTGAAACACAATCCGATTTTATAGGCATATAAGCTATATAGAGAGTATATTGATTAATACATGTTTAATAAAATATTCTTTATAAATGATAATAATCACTTCTGCTAGCTCTAAAGTAAATCTAAATCCAAATATATAGCATAAACAAGGCATAGATTATCATGAGCACACTAAACCAATTTGTAATGTAATCATAAGTCGCATGAAAATGTAACTTGAAAAATTACAAATCTTCATCACCTGCCAGTAATAAATAAATAAATAAATAAATATATATATATATATATTATAATGGAACCCACTGTCCTAAAGTTGATGGTGCCAGATATAATGAAACCGCTGGGTACACCATACGGCGATGTAAATACAACTAAGTAGTTGGATGATTTGAATGAAATGTGTCAACCAATGTAATAAAGGGAGCGCATCTTACTACTGTCAGACTTAGGCCTTCAAATAGGATGCTAAACATGTCACAATTAAAAGCCCAGTTCCAAATCACATCTACTTTCAATATACTAACTTATAATTTACTAACAATATTTCGATATGACCTAGACTAGTGCATATTCATTACATCTCTCTTTTTAGGCCCCATTACACAAAAGAATTTAAACTCTGGGAGTTTTTACAGTCAGCTCTCTTCAGAGATAGACTTACTCAATTATAAACTGAATATGCCTATATATAAGCATAGATATAGAAAAATATGGATGATGATCAATTATTTATAAGAGCAATATTTAATGATGATGATAATCATCAAACCTTTAATGTTGTAAATGCACAATGATAATGGTGATGATCAAACATCTAGTGAAATAATTGCATGATGATGATGGTGATGATCAAACATTTAGTGGATTCAATGCACAGTAATGATGGTGATGATAAAACAGATATCAGATTGGTTTAAACAACTTAATTTATTAACAACATATAAAATAAATATTTACAAACAAAATATAATAAAATAGATAAATATTCAGTTATCAAGAATGTTTTTTTCTATTATTGTGATGGCTTCAAACAACAGAAACAAAATAATTTGAAGTATATTATATACAAAATTATACTATATAATTCATTAAATATATACACAAAAAAACAAAATGAAAGTTCACTATTTCTAAACTAACCCATTAATGTAATTATTAGAATGATATTTTTAGGCTATGGTAAATATATTATAATCATAACTATTTTGTTTATTATATATATATATATATATATATATATATATATATGTCCACAGATGGCGTCCTACCAAGACTGCCAATCAAGCGTGTTTTGTTTACATAAACGTCAGAGTAGTTAGTATTCACTATCTCTAACTATAATTCCACTTTCAGATCATGATTTCAAGCTATTTGCTATCGTCAGTGAAAGACAGGAATAAAGAAACTTCCTGTCTTTCACTGACGATAGCTAAATACTAAATCATGATCTAAATGGAATTATAGTTAGAGATGTGAATACTACCTGACGTTTATTAAACAAAACACTGATTGCGTCTTGGTAGCATATATGGACATATATACAACGTTACAAGTTTTTTAACTTCATTTTTTATCATATATATATATATCCCCACCTGCATCTATATGTGTGTGTAAGTTCTAGTAAAAAAAATAATGACAGATATGATAAAGACCATTTACTTAATTGGTTAATTGTGAATTCAGAAATAAAACAAAATTACAAATAAATATTATTAAAACTGATTAGTAGGTTATCTAGTCTTGTTGTCCTAAAGTTTACTCTCAATATTAAATATAGAAAAACCTTACTTGGAGTGAGGTCACCTTGATGGATCAATGTTGAATTTCCAGAGGAATCTGTAAATTTACTTTTATTAAAAAATACATCTTAATTCAAGAGGATTCGTTTTTTAAAATATCAACATATGACACATCTATTCACTGCTTCTACTTTTAAATTTCAGATGATCGAATTTGAAAAATGAATCTTAAACACACAATAAAAAAATTACAATATATAAACTTTCAAATAAAAATGACAAAAGCAAAAAAAATAATCATGTGAATTAAAATAAAATATATTTATCCTGAGAAAAGCAAGCATTTTATCTCCCCAGTTAAGAGTTTATAAATATAAATGTCAATCTCCATGTATAGCATTCCTGTTGATCTTTATATCTATCATGCTGCTTGGTTAAAACAAACACATACAAAGTATCTCACCTGAATGTATATAAATCCATGGAAGATTGCTGTACACCGGCATTCTATAAGACCGACATCTTGATGGAAAATTTTATAATTTCATAATTCCATAATGAAATTGAAGCTAGATTTGGAGACACTACAGCATTGTTATTTTACCCAAAATACATCATAATGATTCCTTTATTATAAACTATTATTTATAACGTGGTTTAAATATATATAAAAATAGCTTTTAAAGAAAACAGTTAATTTTTAGTAGTTTCAGATTTCCTTTGCATTATTTCTATTATAATGAATTTTAGCTTGCAGAATAAATTAAGTCACTAGTTCATTCCTGCTAATTATAAATTAAAGTTTAACTTTCCAGTGTTCTATCCAAAGTAAAGATTTTATATAATCTTGAAACTACAAATATTAAAATTTTATTGTTTTTTTGGATGACAAATAGTTTTTTTCTTTTTTTTAAAAGAAATAAAAACTTAACTTTTTTGCTGTTGGTTCAATTCCAGACTTTTTTTAAAAAACCAGAATGCTACTCTGCTGTCAGTTCAATAGTATATTTTTCCAGAAAAGAGAAACGTCTGCTAGATTGTTATGTGTAGCTAAAAAATCTATTGTTACAACTTCATAAAAAAATATCAAATTATAAAATATTATTATTATTTTTATTTTTTTTAATTTTCACTATTCCAAACTCGATCATTTAACAACAATTTTGACCTCATATAAATTTTAATCTTTAATTATGTCCATTCTATAAGTCAATCAATTAGTATTTTTAGTTAATGATATTAAATGAATAAAAGAAAAACAATTAATTTCTACCAATAGATGAACATATTAGTTTATATGCATATATATTTCATGTGTATATACCAAATTTGTTTGCTTTCTCACAATAGATAAAAAAAATAAGACTTAATACATATTAGTCTATATGTATTATAATGAGATGATCCTTTTCAGGACTCAAGGAAGTCGCATTTAACTGTGTTTGGACTTTGAGTCTTCTTATAGAATTCCATGGATGATGTGATTTAAAATATAATCCAATCCACTCCTCTATTAATAACTTCATTACTCTCGGAATTCGAGCTCAGAGTAGAAATTGCAACTGACTCTCTTCAGGCATTTCCACAAATATTCCATAGTAATGATAAATTTAGTATAAGCTATATATAACTTCTTTATACATGTTAAATCACTAAGTTTATTTAACATATATATGTGTGAGTATGTATATTTATAATCATTGGTTTTATAAAATGACTAAATAAAATAAACAAATGAGACTTGTTTAATTTTAAAATCAAGTTTAACACATTTTAATCCATAATAGAAACAAAAATATTATCACATAAATAATAAAAATATTAAAATTTAGAATTATAATCTGTGCTTATATATATATATACAATAATAAATTTACATTATATAATTTAAAATCATGTGTACACAATAAATAATACCACCATACATTATAAATCTACGTATTGTGTCATTAAAATGATTCAGTGTTTTTTATATGTCTATATAAGATAACATCCATTCACACTAGATTAATAATAGAATGTATTCTGATATTAATTGTGTATGTTTAAAAGGAAATTATGATAATTGTCAGGTAAGATTCAATTTGGAATATAATAAAACTTACTTCCAAATTGAAATAATTTAAAAACTTTTACCTTAGTCAGCCGTCACTTTCATCAGAGCATATATCAAAATATCAACATCTAAATTTTATGAAATAAATAAAAATAATATGTTCATCTTATCAGTTCTCCAATTTAATATACAAAGTAATTTTCCCATGTAAATATAATTATCCCCAAAAGAAATAAAGTTTAAGAGTTATTAAAGTGCACAACGAAAAATTCCAAGATGCGAAAGAATAATGGTTTCATATTCCTCCTTAGACGAAATAAAATGATGATGAATGTTGAAAGGTAAAGTTCCTTGATCATCCTTTGAAGAGGTAATCCAAATATTCATTCTTTAAATATTTGCATAGTAAAATATTTAAAATGTTCTTCAATATAATACTCCATTATTAAGGCAACTTTTTTAGTGGAAATTATGATGATTATACTTTAGGCATTAAGTAGGAATAAATTTACATGTTCAGCTTTAAAACATCAGCAGAAATCCTTGGCATAAATTGTCTAGCCAAAGAACATCTTTATAAATTTTTGTCTTCTTAAGCATATATTTTGAAAACTCATTTTGAAGACGTTGAATTTCCATGATTATTTTTTTATAGTTTTTTATAATATTAAAAGTAAGTAAATTAATTACTTGAAGAACGTTTTAAAATATTGAATGTTTTTTTTTCTTAAATGTGTTCTAAATTCGAACACATTTAAATTTACAGACATAGTTATTGCCTTGATAACTAAATAGAAGATTATTGTTATAACAATATTAGTTCGTTTTATACTTGGATCAATTTCTGCAAGCTTATCATATAATCATGCACACCCTCTCTATTGTTTAAAATATAAAATTTGTAATGAACTTTAAATGTTTATTTCCTTTGTTTCAACTGATAAAATGCAATGATGACTTACAGCTTTGTCAATGTCAAGTTTTGGTCAATAAAAAAATACTTTTAGTTAGAAACATTTATTTATGTGTGTGTATAAACAAATTAGAATAATTCATTTTTGGGATTATTTTTTTAATATTAATTAGTTTATGTATATAACTGATATATGAAAAGCTTAAGATAGGTGTATGTTATTTATATCTGTTGATTCAATATAGGCACAGTTAAATTCACAAAGAAACACAAATTGTTTTAGATGAGGCTCATATAGTACTCTCACATTACCCTTTCTTAAAAGAGTTCAAATTTTATATTTACCATTAAAATTTGTACAATTAATGTGTGTCAATGTTTGCATTAAATATAAAGTTGTGGAGCTTGTTTTTCTTTTCTGCTTTTATCAACCCTTATTATTTGCTCTATTTTTTCTAACCCTTTCTCTTTTTCTATATTAAGCATCGTTCAGTTTAAATAAAAGGACAAGGAGGTTTATATATATATAGGGTTCTTTCTTTTTCTCCCCTTTTTATTTTTCTTTAATGGATTTATTGTTATGTGCCTCTTTTATAGATGACACATATGTTTGTTTGGTAGTCTCCATCCTGCTTTTCTTTAAGACTCATGGACTTTTTTGAAAACTATCCAAAACATAAGAACATTCATCATTCAGCATGGATTAACTCTTAAAATGATTTTAGTTTTCAGGTATCCTAAGAATTAATTTTAATTGCTTAACATACCCTCATTAAAGAAAATTCATGTCTTTTTTGACTTACATACATCCTTATACATATATATATATACCTATATACTTTTAAATGAAAACTTTTCCTCTCCTTACCTATTCCAAGTTATCTTTTCTTACAATATTTTACTCTGTACATAAGTAGAATGTGGCAAACATTATTAATTTGTTTGACCAAAATAGGGTTTTAAAGCTTTAGCATTGTAAGTGCCTTTAATGTATCCCTTTATATTTATCCAGAATGCATTGGGACCTGTTTGCTTTATGATAGTATAAGGTCTTTCATATTGATGGTAAAACTTTTGATATTTGCTCTCTTGGGGTTTACTCATATGAGGTGTTTTTATTTCTTTGATTGGCCTTTTTTACAAGTTGTTCATAAGCTTTTACTCTATCTTCTTCTGTATCTATTTCAGCACTTGTAGCCATAGGTTTATATCTTGAAAATAATGTTGGTACAGTTTTTGTAAATTGTAATCTAATTGGTGTGAATCCAGTTGATTCATTCACATTCCAATTGATGAAATCGATTACACGCTTGGTTAGCTTAACCCACCCCTTATGATCATCTCCTAAATAAGTCCTAAACAACCTTATTTGAGAAATCAAGGATAGAATGGTTCATGTGGGGGAAATCTTTCCCTAAGATAGCCTCATGTATTAAGCCATCTAATATAAGAAAGACATGATAGAGGGTTGTTTGGCCAATTTTAATTTGTATCCAAATTTGTTTTTGTAATAATTTGGCTTTTCTATTATTCACCATGGTGACTTGTGTGGATTTTAGTGGTAAGATTTTGATGTTAGAATTATTTGTCAGAACTTTATGATAGAATGCATCTGACACCACTAATATTTGACTACCAGAATCTAATAATGCTTTACCCGGTATGTCCTCAAACAGCACCTCTATCATGGGGCAACTTTGCAAAGCAAAATCAGGTGCTCTGTCTTTTCATGAATGCATCAAATTAGTGATTTCCCAGCTTTCTATTTCATTTATGTCCCTCATTGTTTTTTCAGTTTCTTGAGGTGAGGAACATGACCCCAAGTACCTTTTCAGTTTGGTTTTTGTTGTATTTTCGGTGCATGATTACTGGTTGTAGGTTGACATTTTTCTGGGATATTGAGAGGATTCATTCTGTTTTTATTATTTGATGTTTTATTACTCTTATTTGAGTACATATGAGAAGGGATTAGCTGTAATGACTTCCCTTTCCAATGATTTATGTCATTATTATTCTTTCTTTTTTTATAATAAATAGTATTTACTGTGAGTTCTTCTTTTCTCTTTTCAGTAGTTCTTGATGATATGTTAGCATTATTTAAATCAATACTGTTAAGTAATTCTGTTACTTTTTGTATACTATTGGTATTTGTGTATAACAATGTTTGCTGAATTTTCCATAGTAAGTTTCTTTTGACAGTACAAACAATATCACCTTCTGTTAAACGATAAGTACTTAATGTTCTAAGTTTGGTAACTTGACATCGGAAGAATTTAGTTAATGTTTCCCCTGGAGAAGGCTTATATTTCTCTTGAATTAGTTAATAAAGTAATGTTTCTTGTTTATCCCTACTCCAAAAATTTTTAAACAACATAATTTGGTAATCATTAAATGTGGATGGAGATTTGAATAATGATTCCCACCATTGGAGTGCATCCCCCTGTAAATGACTATAAGCAATAATCAGTTTTTTTCCCTCAGTCAAATTCTTATTTACTGAAAAATATAAATTAAAACTCTTAAGGTGTTCTATGGGTGCTTCACTTGGTAATCCCTTAAAAACCTTGAGTTGCACAAATTGATTAATGGTATTCATTTGTGTTGTATGATTATATGGTTTATTTAACACTGTATAATCTATATGTGGTGTTAGCATAGGTAAATCTGAATTACTTTGATTTATGTTAGGATTAATTTCATCAAAATTATCATGAATAAAATATTCATTTTCTTGCATCATTTGATGTGGAAAGATAGATTCCAATATGGATTTTCTTGCATCATTAAGATCTTGGGTAAATGTATCTGAATTATTCTCTACATTTCTCTTATCTTTATCATCTTGTATATTTGGGCTATGTTCACTTAATTGCCTTTCTATATTTTGTGAATTTTTATCTAATTGAGATTCAACATGGATAAAATTTTGGGTAGTGGTTTTATTCAAGTGATGTATTTGATTCTGTGTTCCACTTGTGTCCTTTATAATTATTTCTAAAGTTATAATTATATCTGCTTCATTTAAAGCCACTTTATCTCTTACCTGCCTTAAATCTTGTTTTATGGTTTCACTAATTTCCATCCTTGTTTCTATTTCACCACTCTGTCTTGTATTAAACTGATTTACTTTCACATAAGTATCTTGAAATTCTTCTTGAATCTTTTCATGGTACTTTTCTTGGTTTGTTCGGATTTCATTTTTAAATGTTTCCTGGCTCTGGTGTATCTCTTGATATTTGATTTTTAATTGATCAGTTACACTACAACTAAATTTTTTAAAACATTGTTGACATTGTAAGTTTCCTTCATTCATCTCTTTTCTCACTTCATTTACTGTTTGTTTCATTTCAACATTATCTTTTTGAAAATTATTTAAATCTAATGATAATTGTTTCATTTCTTCAAACAATTTATTTTCAACATCTTTGATTTCTACTTGCATCTTTTCCTTAACATCATCAATATCTTTCTTTAACTCTTCTTTTATAGAAATTATGTCTTTTTTTAATTTCCCTTCCATATTATCCATATCAACTTTAGTTACCATATTATCATTCATTCTAGCCATTTCTCCCTTCATATCAGCATTCATTTTATGTATATCAGCATTTATATTATTTATATCAGTTTTTATATTATTCATATCAGCTTTTATATTATTCATATCAGCTTTGGTTACCATATACACTTTTATATTATTCATATCAGTTTTAATACTAACCATATTTGCTTCCATGCTAACTTTTAGATCCATTATCATTTGAACCAATTTAGTTATATGCTTATCACTCTCTTGAGGTTGTACTGTTATAGCTTCAGTTACTTTTTGTGTTTGAGGTAATATTTGATCTGTCATGTGAACTTGTGAAGGATGTTCATCTTCTGCTACAGACCCCTCAGACATTAGGACTTGTAAAGATCCTTGTTCATTACTAACTGAAGTAATTTCTATTTCATTATCTTTATCACTTAAAGATTCTTCAAAACTTTCTACTTCCATTATTATTAGCTTTTTTCCACTTCTAGTTATTATTAATGAAAAAAAATTTAAAGTTATATATAAATATAAGTTACTTTCTTTTCACAGTAATAATTTAATATATGGCATAAGATTTATGCTGTGTTTATGACCTTAAATGTAATTCTATTTTTCCTACTTTTATAAGATGTTGTTATAATATATATTTTAATGCCCAAACTATAATCGTGTTTATTTATTTATTTTAAAGTGACTGACTTATCTGTTTATTACGGTTTATTCTATTTCAAGGTCTCTATTATTTATTATTTAGTGTTTTTACCAATTTACCACATACTCATATAATTTATTTTTTTTTAACTATGGATTTAACAAGTGGAAAACTAATGTTCCATGCCTTAAGTATGGGCACCATGTATAACGGGACGATCCTTTTCAGGACTCGAGGAAGTCGCATTTAACTATATTCGGACTTTGAGTCTTCTTATAGAATGCCATGGATGATGTGATTTAAAATATAATCCAATCCACTCCTCTATTAATAATATCATTACTCTTGGAATTCGAGCTCAGAGTAGAAATCGCAATTGACTCTCTTCAGGCATTTCCACAAATATTCCATAGTAATGATAAATTTAGTATAAGCTATATATAACTTCTTTATAGATGTTAAATCACTAAGTTGATTTAATATATATATATGCGTGAGTATGTATATTTATAATAATTGGTTTTATAAAATGACTAAATAAAATAAACAAACAAGACTTGTTTAATTTTAAAATCAAATTTAACACATTTTAATCTGTAATAGAAACAAAAATATTATCACATAAATAATAAAAATATTAAAATTTAGAATTATAATCTGTGCTTATATATATATACAATAATAAATTTACATTATATAATTTAAAATCATGTATACAATAAATAATACCACCATACATTATAAATCTACATATTGTGTCAGTAAAATGATTCAGTGTGTGTTATATGTCTATGTAAGATAACATCCATTCACACTAGATTAATAATAGAATGTATTCTGATATTAATTGTATATGTTTAAAAGGAAATTATGATAATTGTCAGGTAAGATTCAATTTGGAATATAATAAAACTTACTTTTAAATTGAAATAATTTAAAAACTTTTAGCTTAGTCAGTCGTCACTTTCACCGGAGCATATATCAAAATATCAACATCTAAATTTTATTAAATAAATAAAAATAAAACGTTCATCTTATCAGTTCTCCAATTTAATATAGAAGTAATTTTTTCCCACGTAAATATAATTATCCCCAAAGAAAATAAAGTTTAAGAGTTATTAAAGTGCACAATGAAGTATTCCAAGATATGAAAGAATAATGGTTTCATATTCCTCCATAGACGAAATAAAATGACGATGAATGTTGAAAGGTAAAGTTCCTTGATCATCCTTCGAAGAGGTAATCCAAATATTCATTCTTTTAAATATTTGCTTAGTAAAATATTTAAAATCTTCTTCAATATAATACTCCATTATTAAGGCAACTTTTTTAGTGGAAAATACAATGATTATACTTTAGGCATTAAGTAGGAATAAATTTACATGTTCAGGTTTAAAACGTCAGTAGAAATCCTTGGCATAAATTGTCTAGCCAAAGAACATCTTTATAAATTTTTGTCTTCTTAAGCATATATTTTGAAAACTCATTTCGAAGACGTTGATAACTCTTATAACCTTGTCAATTTCAATGATTATTTTTTTATAGTTCTTTATAATATTAAAAGTAAGTAAATTAATTACTTGAAGAAAGTTTTAAAATATTGAATCTTCTTTTTTTCTTAAATGTGTTCTAAATTCGAACACATTTAAATTTACAGACATAGTTCTTGCCTTGATAACTAAATAGAAGATTATTGTTATAATAATATTAGTTCGTTTTTATACTTGGATCAATTTCTGACAGCATATCACATAATCATGCTCACGCTCTCTATTGTTTAAAATATACAATTTGTAATGAACTTTAAATGTTTATTTCCTTTGTTTCAACTGATAAAATGCAATGATGACTTACAGCTTTGTCAATGTCAAGTTTTGGTTAATAAAAAAAATACTATTAGTTAGAAACATTTATTTATGTGTGTGTATAAACAAATTAGAATAATTCATTTTTAGAATTATTCTTTTAATATTAATTAGTTTAAGTATATAACTGATATATGAAAAGCTTAAGATAGATGTATGTTATTTATATCTGTTGATTCCATATAGGCACAGTTAAATTCACAAAGAAATACAAATTGTTTTAGATGAGGCTCATATGGTACTCTCACATTATGTTTTATACATGTACATACTATATCTGTATGATTTGCAGAAACAACTGTTGGCACACATAACTCGCGGATGCAGTGATGCTTTTAAAAAGCAAACATTTAGATGGAACAAAATGACAGCGAACTACGTAATCCCCCAGTGGATGCAAGATAAGTTGCGTAAAACTGAGAGATTTCAAATAGTAAAATTTGAAAATAAAATACATTTCTTATCTATTAAACAAAATAAAAACCACCGCGGCATTAATATAGACGCGTTCGTTAATAAAACTTCAACTACACCGCCATACGAAATCAAGAAAATTTTATCTCTTGGACCTAAATATGTAGGAGGAAGGTGGACATCCCCTAAGCGTGAATTAATAGCAGACATCGAAGCATCTCTCATTAACAACACACAAAGAGACGCTATCACCACAGACATAGCTAAACTACTAAATAACAATTTTATTGATAAGGAAGACAAAGCATGGAATAAAAGTGTGTTAAATACTAAACAATATTTCAAAACACACAACATCACTTGTCTCAAAGAAGACATAGGCAATCGCTTTGTTTTATTAAATAACACTGATTACAAAAATAAAATGCATGACCAAATTAAAATATTAAAGTTGGTACATGATAACACTTTTAACATCAAACTCGACCGAGATAAATTTATTAATGGTGTGCTTCGGACTTTCAAGGACAAAGGGATCACTAAATCCGAGTATTACAGGATTTATCCTTCTGCCACTAGACCTCCCCGAATGTTTGCCAATTCAAAACAACATAAACCAGGCGAACCGCTTAGATTAATGATGGATTTCTCTGGCGTGCATTATTTCAATACGGCCAAATTGGTTAATCAATTAATTATAGATTACCTTAATTTTGGCTCATACACAATAAATTCATCTTTTCAATTCATCTCCAGAATTAAAAACACTCAAATCTCTCATAGCTCGGTTATGGCCACGATGGATGTGAAGGAATTATATGGATCAATCAATAGAAAAGCATCCATCCAAATTATACACGAAGAGTTGTTGCGAATATCTTGTCCTAACGAGAGAATTAAATTCATTATGGCTTTCCTGACATGGCTTGACTCCCATATCTTCACTCTTTTCGAAGATAAATGGTACACAATGCAAGATGGTTGGCCCATGGGCCTCCCTATCAGTGGCGTGTTATCCAGTATATACTTAAATAAACATGAGCATTCCATCATTCCAAAATATTTCAACAATAACCCAGACTTCATATATATATGATATGTAGATGATATTTTCGTTATAGCATCTAAAAATAATATTTTAAATATACAACGTGAATTACAAAGCACAACTAAACTATCTTTCTCTATTACATATGAAAACAGTAATGAACTCAAATATCTCGACCTTTCCTTGTCAAGAGACCGCCACTCAATAGATTACAAAATGATTGTTAAACCATTCGAAATCCGAAGCTGCATCCATCCTAATTCTAAATCACCCGCATCGCACAAATTCGCAGGTCTCAAAGCATTTATGTTTAGAAACTATCACTTGTGTAAGTATGAAGCACATAGGAAGGAAAATATAAACAATTATATTAAAGACCTATTAGCAGCAGGATTTAAATACAAAACCATTAGGAGGAAAGTCATGAAATTCAACAGCACAATAGATGATAAATTGCTTCGCACCAATCTACCTAGAATAACGGTCCCCTACATCCCTAAAATATCCAGCAAACTAACGAAAACCTTGAGCAACAAATTCAGCATAATATTCAGAACTCCACCCAACACTAATAGGTTGATCAATAACTCCAAAGACTACATTGATCCAGCGCTCACCCCACATGTGGTGTACTCCATTTCCTGCCCCCAAGCCGGATGCCACGCCACATATTATGGTGAAACGAAAGCCACAATTAATACCAGATTGGCTCAACATCGGTACACTTTCAACAGAGCCCAAACGAACAGCAGTACATCTTCTGCATTTTTTGAACATACTAAACAATCAGGGCACAATTTCATCCCCGCTAACCTCGTTATTTTATGCTCAGAACCAAATGACTACAGGAGAAAAATAAAAGAGGCATTCTACATTAACAGAGACATCCATGCAATCAACAGAAGAGACACGTGCTTCGACATCTCGAAAAATGGGCTACGTAACAGTAACTCATTTGAATATTCTCATTTACATACATTAAGTACATTTTCACGAAGGCTATGAATATGAGGCACAGTTCCTCGAAAACGTTCAGCCAAATTTATTATTAACTATATATTTTTTCTCTAATAATTTACAATTAAGTATTTTTATTATTACAAATAAGGAGAAATTAAAACCACATTT
>JAQFVV010001712.1:0-50602 GCA_028023455.1 Epiperipatus broadwayi | reverse complement strand
TGGAGATAAAGTTTATGTGAGTATATAGGTGGAAGGATCCAAGATAGACTCTTATTCATTGTGATGACCTAGATGACCTATTATGATATCAGGTAAAAATCCCTTCCATTACAATAAGAATAAGAGTAGAGAAATTAGAGCATATAGGTCTTCTAGGAATAGTAAAAGTAATAATGTGTTACCTTATATGAATAATGATAGGGATAGCCATAGAAGTTATAATAGATAAGAATGGTGGTATGCATCAGGAAATTATTTTGCCAGCTTATCACCATATTCCTGTAAAAATGCTAGAGGCTAGCGCTAAAACTAATTCTTTAAATCAAACTGGTCTCATTGGAACATTTTCAATTTGCAGGAGCCTAATAATATAAATTTGGGGAGCAACAATATTATTAATTATGTGACTTTGGTAAACTTTGATATAGAGGATGATGAATATGATAGTACAATAGAAAGTTAAATGATTAACATTGTCCTGAAATTAATATTGTTATTCAAGCTGTATTAGTTAAGGCTTTGTTAGATTCAAGAAGCCAATTTTCACTCATTTCAGAAAAGTTATATATTAGAATTACTGAATCAAACTTGGAAGTTACTGTTAAGACAAACTCAAGTTACCATGGCTAATGAACTTAAAACAAAATTGTTTGCTCAACAGATATGATTGAATGTTCAGATCAAGTCAATTCTTGATTATGATCCAACTTATTCAGGAGGTGATAATAAGTTCAGATTTCATGAATCTGTTCAGATGCATAATCATGTTACTCAAGAGTTAACTTAGAAAGGGAAAAGTATATATTTAATCAGGAGATACCTATTCACAATTTTATTTTATTAACCATCCAAGAGAATTCTACAGAGTCAGATTTGCAAATAAAAATATATGAATAATTACTGTATTAGATAATAACTTTAAAGAAAAATGTTTTTATTACTCTGTATATATAAGGATGTTTTTTCTAAGAAACCTGATGTAATCAAGGGGTATGTGCATAGGATAAGCTTGAAGGACTATAGTCCATTTCAATGTAAAAGCAAATTGACTGAATAGTTGAATGGAAGATTATCAGGAAATGCCCCTCAGCATATAATAGTCCATAGATGGTCATCTGTAAAAAGAATGAAATCGTGCATATTTTCTTAGATGCAAGATCATCTGTAAAAAGAATGCAAGAATCGTGCATATTTGATATGAAGATAATAAGATTTTTTCTACTATCAACTTAACAGCTATGGTTTGGCACATATATTTGCATGCTAATGATCGGAAGTATACTGCATTTAAATATGAGGGTTACTTGTATGCTTTTGAGAGAATGCCTTTTGGACTTGTAAACAATGGAACTGGTCTCTTCAGATGTTTGCATAATGTATTATCTGATGAAGTCAAAAGCATTATTGTTTTATATGTTGAACTGGTATTTTTCAGCAATACACATGTATATTTTATTAAATTATTTTTAAAGAAAAAAAAATGTGTATATGAATCAACATTTTTTTTCGTTGAATTATATTAAAATAGAGATTAGGGTGGAATTTTAAAAGCTTTTCTTAGAAAAGTTTTTCGTTTGTTTCTAATTATGGGAAATGAAATGGGGAGAGGAAAACAAATATAAATTTGTTCTTCTAATTAGTTCTATTGTTGAAACTTTAATTAGGGAAGGTATTTTGTTATCTATTGTGCTCACCATTTTGGAATGTTGCTATGAGATTAAAGAAAAAATATAACCAAAAAAGGTGTGAATACAGAATTTTAGAGACTATAAAGACTGTAAATTATGGGATTATCTTTTGTTCAAATAAATTATCGATATTTTTGGCTGCCAGTCATGATCAATTGCCTGAGTTTGGTTCAGTACAGGCTCATCCAGAAGTTACTAATAGACCACAAAACTGAGTGACTAATAAACCACAAAACTTTCCCCATTGGGGATGTCTCTGCCGGACACCACAAGGAACTGCCATGGAAATGATGAGTCAAGAAAGGAATACTTGCAGAGCTAGATAAGTCCATAAAACTAGAATGGAAATAACAGACAATATTTGGATGAAGGAAACTTTAATACCACAGAAGGAATCAATAAATTGATTGATTAGGGTAAATATACTTTTTTTTTATATTTACAAATAGTATTCATGATATGATATATAAACTATAATAGTGCAATAGAGTGGTGAAATACTTCTGCTACACCCTAAAAAAAACACAGTTTCAACAATAGAAGGGAATTTTAATTTTTTTTTGAGTATGTATAATAATTAATATATTTTAGTATGTTTTCTTTTCTTACCTAGACTAACTGTAAAGATATATATGTTGAAATAATAATTATACCCTTGTGTTTAGAGCAATACAAAAGTTGGAAAGAGTAGCGAACTCCAAATAGAATAACGTTTGCAAGAGAGGGTTTGAATGTGTTATAACATATTCTTATTAGTAAGTCTTTAAAGAGCACTCCTTGATTGTATTCCCTGTGAGTATTAAGGATTGTCAATACACTTGTATTAAGTGAAGGCATGTGTTCCTTCGGGAACAATATGTTAGACTAGCAATAAGATTGATAGAGGAGGAAGTGAAAGAAGGGTCGAAAGGAGAATAAGAAGTGGGAAGAGGGAAGAAGGAAAAGGAAAAACTTGGGTATAATTATGATATGGATAAATAAATCATAGTTCAAAATGAAACTGCTGTTTGTTTAATTCTGTTATTTAAAATATTTAAGTCTTATTTAATTTTTTTTAGCCTGATCATGTCATTGATATTACATTTTTAAGTTGCCATTCATATATAAATAAAAATACCACGATTGTTGAGCATATCTCACAGTCTGGTTCTAGGTTATTCCTAGTGGTGCCCTCGTTCGGTGATTTTGGGTTGTAATTTTTGGGGATAACAATTACTAAAATTCGATTGTGACAAAACATAGTGGCACAATGTAGATGATGTAATTGTTTCTGAAAATATCTTGGAGTATTTTCATCATCTAGATATATTTTTGAAAGAGTGTGAAGAAAAGCACATTAAAATAAATTTCAAAAAGAGTAGGATAGCTGTTAAGGAGATAGATTTTCTGGGGCACATTGTAGGAACTGATGGGATAAAACTGTATCCTGATAAGATTAAATTAAGGAGATAGATTTTCTGGGGCACATTGTAGGATCTGATGGGATAAAACTGCATCCTGATAAGATTAAATCTATTCAGAATTTTCCCACTCTGGAAATAAAAATAAGTGCATTCTTTTTTTTTTTGTGGCTGCAATTATTATCATAGATTTTATAAGAATTTTGCTTATGACACTAATCAAAATTGTTAAGGAAAGATGGAAATGACTGAAAATCATTCAATAGAATTTGAAAGAATACAATTAATTTTTTTAAATACTGTTATCTTACATTATTCTAATTTACAAGAAATATTCTGTTTACAAACAGTCAGTAGTGGGTATGGTCTGGAAGTATTTTTATTCCAACTGGACCATTAAAATAGCCCTGTGTCCTGTATTTCTTGAGTAGATTGTTGAAGGGTGCAGAATTACACTGTACCCCTCACAGAGAAGGTAGCTTTGGCTGTTGTATGGGTTTTTTAGAAGCTCTGCTAATATTTACTATTACAGATCATAAGATAGTGCAGTTTATCAATCAGAGCTATTTGAATAGTGAAAGATTAGTTAGGTGGAGTTTATTCCTTCAACAACTTAACTATAAGATATAGTACTCTAAAGAGAAAAATAATATTGTAGCAGATATCCTAAATAGGAATCTTGTCAAAATAGATTTATATTATGTAAATGTAGACAATCTTTTCATCACGGTCATTTCTGTAATTGTTGATGACTCGATTGAAAAGAATTTGAAAAATTTAACATTATTGCAACTGCAGGATTTGAAATCCTTAACTAAAAAAGTAAAATACAAAGCAATTAAATGAATTGTTAGTTGTAAAGGTATATTAAGGTATAAAATGTTTTATAATTTGCATTACAAAGTTAGGGAAGGCCATGATCAATTGTGGAGAATAATACACTTATGTATTAGGAGTAAGTTGATTTATTATGTTCATTGTCTTTATGGGCATTATAGAGTCAGAAAGGTGGAATATTTCAAGCACAAACTATTTTGGCCTGGTCTATGCATCTATATTGATAGGCTTAGGTATTGTGAAATTTGTTTGAACTCAAAATGCACTAATAAATGTTAATAAATCCTATGCTGGTACATTACAACCAATTTTACATAATTGTCCCAATGATCTTTTAGCCATAGATTTTTATGATTCTTTACCATAGGTGTAAAAAATTTAAATTTATGCTTGTCACTTACGATGTTTTTTTCTAAACTTGCAGATGTTAAAACAGGCAAAACTCTCCATGCAGTTGTGCCACTCAGTGCAAGCCAGAGTAATCAGTGGATACTATAAGGCTTATGCATAAAATCCCTATCTAGTGACTACACATCGAATATCCCCAGACTAGTTTCTAGCTTTTGGCTTTCATCAGTGAAGAGTTTTGGATCTTTGAGCACTGTTCCTAGATCTTAGGATCTAATGCATTCCTCCAGACTTCTAATTAAGTAGAGATAAAGGTGGCTGCTAGAGGATTGCATTGGATCCTAAGATCTAGGTGCAGTGCTCTCAGATCCAAACTCCTCACTAACTAATGCCACAAGCTAGAAAGAAATCTGGGGATATTGGATGAGTAGGCACTAGATAGGCATTTTATGCACAAGCCTCCTGACATCCATTGATTACTCTGGCTTGCACGGAATGGCACTACTGTATGGAGAGTTTTGCCTGTTTTAGTAACAGTTATGAGCAAGCATAAGAAATGCTGATCATGTGATGTTTAGTGGTTTAATACCAATCCTGCCTAATAGGATAGTGGTGGCTATGGTTGTTAAAGACACCAAAAAAACTGAACTGAGTTCAGACCTATATGACTATATAAACTAATGAGTTTGGATTGAAAATATTATTTTCAATTTTAGACTCATAGTTTTGTAGTTAAGAAGAGGTAAAAGATGGCTGCTGGAGGATTGCATTAGATCCTAAGATCTAAGTGCAGTGCTCTCAGATATAAAGCTCCTCACTGACAAAAGCCACAAACTAGAAACTAGTCTGGGGATTTTGGATGAGTAGGCACTAGTTAGGGATTTTATACACAAGCCTTCTTGCATCCATTGATTACTCTGGCTTGCACTGAGTGACACTACTGTATGGAGTTTTTCCCGTTTTAATGACAGTTATGAGCAAGCTTAAGAAATGGTGATTATGTGAAACTTGCAGGTGCATACCTGATGATCAAAGTTAGTGCAAGGAATGCTATAAAGTATCTGCTGGAATCACAATTTGTATTGATAGGGAAACTTAAGGCTAAATTCACAGCTGCTGTGTCATTCTTGTCTAAGGAGTGGAAAGGTTGGAATGAATAAAATATAAACTGTGTTTTGTATTCAATTAGGAATCCACAATCTAACTTGTGTGAGAGAGTCATGCTTGAATTGGGTAGATTGTTTAGGGTATTCTTAGAAGATAACTACCATATTTGGTTAAATAAGTTGAAGGAAGTTGTTAATTATATCAATATAATCCAAAATGAGTTAACTAAATATACTCCATTGCATCTACATTTTGATATAAGGAGCCTATATTAATTAAGACTCCTTTATCCATTATATCTGAAGAAGAAATAAACTACGATAGCGATCTATCCAAGACTAAACAAAATTTGAGAGATGTTAAAGTGAAGAATGTATTATAATTAAAACATGAATTAATAAATTAATCCTATTCAATTGAAATATATAAGTAAATTATAAAATTTATAATTTTAATAAATTTATTATTTATTTTATATATTTTTATTTACTGCAACATGTCATAAAGATTACTAATAAATATTCAATATTTTAAATGTGTATATTTTTGGGTTTGTATTATGTGTAATGTTTATGTTCGAATAATATAAAGTAACAGAACAGGTCCTGACCTTACATGACAATAGACTTGATAGGCCCTCAGAGTGGATGAGAAAATGTATCTAGGATTTCTAAATATATAGACTCATGTCCACTCTAATCTCATTCCTAAGAGATAATGCATTAACACATAAATATATATCAATATCTATATTCTCATCTCTTTTCTCCATCTTTATTTTCTGTTTATTCCAGAATTTGAGCTTAGGGAGAATACACATTCTGTTTCCAGGAATATTAATATCATTATCTATAATTTGCAAGCATGTGATAAGTTGAGAACTGAATATAGAAAAAACACAAACAACAGTCTTTAATTTAAGATCACATATTTAACAAATTTATTCATAATTAACATAATTGAGGTTATAACAGAAATTAAATAATTTGTTTAGATATCAATAAATATTGGTTATTACAATTAATATTCATTAATTCAATCGTTCTTTCCTTTCAAAGAATAATCATTCAATATCATTATTAACAAAAAAATATTAAAACTTATTATTTATGCTTACACTTGCTTGCTTATTTATACTTTAATAAAATCATAATTCATTATTTCTAGTAAGTTTATTGATTAATTCATCTTAGCAACCTGGTGGT
The DNA here is from genome assembly GCA_028023455.1 of Epiperipatus broadwayi. Classification (NCBI taxonomy): domain Eukaryota; kingdom Metazoa; phylum Onychophora; class Udeonychophora; order Euonychophora; family Peripatidae; genus Epiperipatus; species Epiperipatus broadwayi. Next base: position 44,017 of record JAQFVV010001712.1, on the reverse strand, counting down.
GGTATGGGGTCCTTCCTATTGTGATTCGTTTCTACAATGATAAGAAAAATCATTCATGCTAGAGATTATTAATCATATATACTGAAAAACAAATAACTATATGATGAAATGATTAGTATTAACAAACAAATAACAGTGTAACTGTACAAATGTTGATAATTAATGTATAAGAATGTAAAATCTTACCTCTCCTGTAGTGATGACTAAATTCATCTGCAAGAAGTTTTGCTGATCTATATTTTTTTTTATTTTAAAATAAAATATAAGGGTTTTTTCTAATATAGTTTTTCCCCCCCCTCTAACTTTTAAAGAGGAAGAAAAAAAAAAATATATAAAAAAAAAATGTGGTGAAAAAAAAATAATGGGAATTATTTTTTGTTTTTGTGGGGGGGGGAGGGTTGGGGGGGTAAGTAGTAAAGTTGGTGTTGCTTGCAGCATAAATGAATAGATGCTGTATCAAATTAAATTTGGTTTTAGTAGTTACAGCTCCATGAGTGATGACTTTTCTCATGAGGTGACTTCACACTTAGCAGTGCATGGTCGCATGTGTTTCTATATATGTAGTTAGTAAAAATTCCTGAGTTTGTTGAGAAGCAAGATATTTGCTGTTGGGGTTCTCAAATTAGGGTTGGTCTACTTTTTGTCTCAAAACCAAAAACACTCTTGAAATATTGAATAGTTTAAAACTGTTTTGGGATTTATAATTTAAGATCCCTTAGTTGTCTGGGTTTAAATCTGTATACTTATAATTTAGCTTTTTTCTATATCCAATGAGGTATTTTCTTTTAATATTTCTCCTTTGATGGCAGTAGACTTTTCCGTTTGAACCCCAAATTCAATTTTCCACTCAAAATGTACATGTTGGTTAGATAATAAGAGTTTTTGATTTGATTTTTGAGATGGTCATTTGTTTATATCTTTTGCTAATCACCAAAATAAGGATGGTCTTTTGAATGTGAATTTAATAGTTTCAAGCAGCAGGTTTATGTTCATTCATTGGATTAATTAATTACCTCATTGTTTATGATTCACATATATATGTGATAGATTAATAACAATAAAAAATTTGTTTATTATTTCTTTATTTTAATTTTTTTTTTTTAAATTTTCTCGCTTGTATCTAAATTTGTTCATTTTTTTCTTGTATTGTTGTAATGTTTGTAAATTAAAGAATAATTGACAAGAGGTTTTTACAACACAGGTAAGTATTAACGTCTAAATGTTATAGTTTAGATTATGTATTTATCATACATTTGTTAAATATTTAATTATTAAAAAAAATTAAATATTTAATTATAGAACCAATTAATTGTTCAACTTCACTATGTGGCCAAATCATGAAAATGTCGTCTATATATCTAAGCCAAGTGTGAGGTTTCAGCTTAGCATTATCAAGTATAGAGGATTCTAGTTTTGACATAAAAATATTCGCAAAACTTGGTGCCATCTTTGTACCCATAGCAGTACCTTGTTTCTGTAAATAGTATCTAGAATCAAAAGTAAAAAAAAATATTTCTTAAAACCAAATATATTAATTCAACCATAGTAGTAATAAGACCATGATCATACTCTCTATCTTGTAAAGCACATTTAATAGCCTCAACTCCATCATCATGAGGTATATTTGTGTATAATGATACAATATCCAAAGTAACCAAAAAAAACAACTGGCAATTCAGATTTAATATTTTCTAACACACAAAGAAAATGAGTAGTATCTTTAACATAAGAATTAAATGATGGTGGAATAAATTTAATAATATTATCAACATATGCTGAAATATTTTCTGTAGGACTACCAATACTAGCTACAATAGGTCTGCCTGGACAACCAGGTTTATGAATCTTTGGCAAAATATAAAAACTACTAGGATGAATTTTGGTTGGTACTAAAAAGTTATATACCTTATTATATATAAGACCCCTAGCTCTCATATCTTTTAAATTAAAAAGTATACCCTTGAATAATGAATTAATAGTGGTTAGTGAAATAGGCTCATAAAAAATTTTATCATGTAAAAGCTCCAGAGCTTTTTTAACATAATCATCTTTATTCATAATTACTATTGATCCACCTTTGTCAGCTGGTTTTATAATAATATCCTGTCTTTTCACTAAACTGCGTAATGCATTCATCTCTCTCAATGTTAAATTACTCTTATACTTACTATGTTATTTAAGTCTAATTTCATTAATAATATCCTGATATACATTATCAATGTACGTATCTAATAACACATTCCTTTGATGTGATGGTGTCCAATCAGATTGTAATTTCCCAATAGTATCACATTCTTGGTTTCCAAAAAATTATCTAAATCCTGATGAATTTTAAATTCATTTTTTTGATAAAATGACTGAACTGTAGGGCAAAAAGATAAACCTTCATTTAACAGTGAACATTCTACCTCACTAAGATTAATGTTAGTTAGAATAATCACATTGTTTTCCTTATTAGCTAAACATAAAAAGTCATTGCTATAAATATTTGAGTTAGATTTATTAGTATTTGTATTTCCAGAAACTAAAATATTGTTAGTGCATTCAGAAGAATCTGTAACTATATGAACCAATGCTAAACCAGCATCACTATTAAGAACAGATGGTAACATTTCAGAACAATCTAATGAATGTGAAGATGATATAAATGATTGATCAGTATCAATTGGAATCATATCCGATGTAGAAAATCCGACACAGTGTGATTATCAGAAGTCATACAATTAATTAGTGTTTGTGACTGATTAGTAACTAATTCAAATCTTGGCTCATTACCCATAACTTTGAACCAATGATACATTTTATTATGAAATTTCTTCACCAATAACTTCTTTCTCAAAAAAACCCATTCCATATATATATATATAACAAAGATAGCTGGTAGAAAGAAGCAGCAATTGACCAATAAAATTTCTATTGAGACTAGAGAATTTATGAAGAAGAGAAGGAATATGAAGATATACAAAAATGATGCATTATAAAGGATTGAATATCTCAAATTTTGTAAAATGGTGCGGAAAAGAGTTGAAAATGATATAAGAAAATATAATTGTGAACTAGCAAGGAAAGCTGTAGAAGAGAATAAAAGTCTAAAGAGTCTAAAACAACATTTTGGTATTGGTAGGAAATTTATATCTGCAATAAGAAAAAAAGATGGCATTAATACTAAAAAAAGAGATGACATCATGAAATGTGTAGAAGACTTCTATCAAGAATTATATAGTAATAAGTAACAAGTACCTCCTATAACTATTATATCTTCTGAATTGCCCAGAATTTTGAATGAGGAAGTGAAACATGCAATTAAATTTATGAAGAAAGGGAAGGCTCCAGGTAATGATGGAATTATAATTGATATTTTAAAAGAAACAGGTGAAGAAATATAATTTTTTTTTTAGCAAAGTTATATTCCAAATGTCTAAATGATAAAGATGTACCAGATGATTGGAAGAATGCAGTATTAATATTAATATTTAAAAAAGGTGATAAATAAAATATTAGAAATTACAGACCTATCAGTCTTCTATCAGTTTTATACAAAATTTTTACTAAGATAATTACAATTCGTCTATAGAGAACACTGGACTTCCACCAACCAAGAGAACAAGCTGGATTTAAAAGTGGTTTTAGTACAGTAGATCATATCCAGGTATTGAGAGAAGTTATAGAAAGGACAAATGAATATGAGTTGCCATTATGCTTAGGATTTGTAGATTATGAAAAGGCATTTGATTCTATAAACATTTCTTCAGTGATTAAAGCATTGGATCATCAAGGTATAGATCCAGGATATTGTCATATTTTAATGAATATTTATAAAAATGCAACAGCAACAATTAGATTACATAATGATAGTAGAAAAGTCAATATTGAGAAGGATGTAAGACAGGGTGACTCTATATCTCCAAAACGTTTTACAGCAGTGCTGCAAGAAATATTTTGTGGATTGAAATGGGAAGCTAAAGGAGTGAAAGTAAGTGGAGATTATTTAAGTCATTTAGATTTTGCAGATGATGTAGTTGTTTTTGCAAATAATGCTTTAGAGTTACAGGAAATGTTGCTGGAGTTATCAGATGAAAGTAGGACTAAAGATAAATGTTAAAAAGACTAAAGTAATGTTTAATAGATTTTCTCAAAATATGAAAATAAAGATTGATTATGATTGAATTAGAAGAAGTTAACAGTTACAAATACCTTGGTCAGATTATTAATACAGATGGAAACATAATGGATGAAATTAATCATAGAATTAAACTTGGTTGGAATGCTTTTGGTAGAAATAACTTGATACTAAAAGGAAATATGCCTATGTGTTTGAAAAGGGTTTTTAATAAATGTGTTTTGCCAGTTCTTACTTATGGATCTGAGACTTGGACCCTTAATAGAAGAGCAATACAGAGACTTCAAACCACTCAAAGAAGTATGGAGAGATGCATGTTGGGAGTAACAAGAAGAGATCGAAATGCAATGTATGGGTAAGAGAACAAACAGGTGTTACTGATCTCCTTGAAAAAAATAAAAGACTGAAGTGGAGTTGGGCTGAACATATTTCTAGAAAGATATGATAATAGATGGACAATTGAAATTTTAAACTGGAATCCAAGAGATTGTAACAGACCCAGAAAGAGACCACCTATCAGATGTATGGATGAAATAAGAAAGTGTGCAGGGTGATGTGGAGAAGAGAAGCTAAAGATAGGAAAAGATGGATTGAAATTGGAGAGACCATCCTGCAATGGATTGATAATGGTTGATGATGATGATGATATATATATATATATATTAGTAAAAATCAGTCATATATCACATGACCTATGTAGCTTGTATTACCAATATGTAATATATAAAGAGCCTGCTAATAGCTCTAAACAAGCTTGTTTATTTTATTTTTATGATAAATGCTAGAAGAGAAAATACCTGAAGCCTTTATCTATGATGGTCCCCATCCCCAGATCGGTTTTGAGCTAGGCTTTCATCAGTGAGGAGCTAGGACATTAGATTCAAAATATTAACTCAAGCCAAGCATTTATCTAATTCTTCAATATTAAGAAAAATGTCCAAATCTTCAGACACCTACGTGTCATGAGTTAATATTTTGAATACAATGTTCTAGCTCCTCACTGATGAGAGCCATAGCTTGAAACCGGTCTGGGGATGGGGATCATCATAGATAAAGGCTTCAGGTGTTTTCTCTTGTAGCATTTATCATAAGAAAAATAAAATAAATAAGCTTGTTTAGAGCTATTAGCAGGCTTTATATATATATTATTATTACAATACCAAGTATTTTGCTATATAAAGGATAATAAAATAATACTTCAAGTATACTGGAATTTGACAACACACTTTATTTTCGATATTATTTATATTTTACTTTGTTTGGAGTAGTGGATATTATTGAATTATTTGAAGCGCACGAAATAAACATTTGGAGTACCTACGTAGAAGGACTGTGTTCAGGTCATATATAAATATGTATTTTATTTACTTATTTATTTGTGTTGTATTTTGTCAATATTATTAATTATTATATTAAAAGTTGATAAATTATTTGTTTATATATAAAAATATAAGTGAGTTAAATCTTAATTTAAATTTAAAATCATCTTCTAAATTTTGAAGATATATGTTTATTCGTTAGCCATATATTATATTTGATATGCATGTTATGAATATTGGAGAACTTGAATGATTATATTAAAAACTGTTTATTGATATTATATTTTGAAAATAAAGTAAGTAAATAAATGTACTTATTGTTTTTGATAAATTGTTATAGAGTGAGTATTGTATAATTACTAGCTTTCTTGTATTTTAATGTGTGTGCGTACATCAACATCTTTGTGTTACAAGAATTCTTTATATTATATCATAAAGTAGGTGAATATGTGCTGTATAAATACTTACTTTATTAATATTAATATGAAGGATATACTTCATGATACATAATCGGCATGTACATTATAAATGTTTTTTTATTTATTTATTATTTTTATATTTATTATATTCATTCAGTTCAACAAGAAAACCTCTTTCAGTGATTATTTCAATTAGTTATGCAAACTTATTAGTTAATAAAAATTTAATATTTAGTGATTATGTATTGATTTACACCTTACATTTTACAATAAATAATTTAATATCTAACATATAGGCTATATATATAGAACCAGGTCTGTTAAAAAGAAATTGGGTTTTATAAACTTTTTACATACCTTTAAAATTTTACATTTTTATTTATTCAGTTCAACAAAAAAACCTCTTTCAGTGATTATTTCAATTAGTTATGCCAACTTATTAATTAATAAAATTTTAATATTTAGTGATTATGTATTGATTTACACCTTACATTTTATAATAAATAATTTAATATCTAACATATAGGCTAGATATATAGAACCAGATCTGTTAAAAAGAAATTGGGTTTTATAACCTTTCTACATACCTTTAAAATTTTACATTTTTATTTATTATGTGAATGGACTGACCCTTCAAGCAGAGGTGAGAATATCATCGATAGCAGAGCTATCCAACGATACCCACAGTCAGACTGAGCTATACAAAGTATAACACAATTACATTTCCAGACTGTGATACCCACCTCGACTGCTAGATTCAAACCCATACCATCCAAAGCATTTTATTTGTTTAGAGGTAAACCTCAAGCACCAGCTAATTACACGAAGTAACTAACATGCCTGTACAGTTGGCCCATAATCCAGCACTTGAAATATCCCATGACTAGCTCACTCTGTCTCAGGGTCCAGCATATTTACATAATACATAAAGTAACTTTACAGTAATTTACTGGTGCAGCAGTGACGAGAGAGAAAAAGAAAATAGCAATTAAGGCAAACATTAATGTTTAATTAAACACACATATCTAATATAACATAATATTGAAATTTACATATAACATCATATTAGTAATTACTCAGGCTAAATTATGATAGTCCTTCATTAATTAAAGTTCATGCATTTAAATATAGTGTCTATAGACAGTAATAAAGTATCTTTACCTAAATTTTCATTTGAGTGTATTTTCCAACCAGTTGACATTTTGGTTTTCCACTGATGGCTTCATGGCTTGTTTCAGTTCTGTGACTCAGCAATGGGGAAGAGAGAGAGAATAGCAGTAACATTTATTTTATGATTATGGCATCAGTTTTCAGTATTTGTTCCAGGTGGAATAGTTGACATGTGGAGGTTTGTTGGGCCTGAAATCCAATTTAATACCTCTGAACATGTAGCACGCATGCTGCTAGTTTCACATCTTGTGCAATAAGATTCTCTGCAGCAGTAATTGATTGACTTATTACTTACTACATTTACAGTTCCGAATATCTGGATCTCTGGTTGTTTGGATTCTGCATTTTGTACAAGCTAAATAATAACAATCCAAATAGATCAACGATCTAGCAAATTGCAGCTCTGACTGAAGAACAATAGAGAAATCGACTTTATATACTTTTTTTTCTATAGTTGTAATCTCTTATCATTATTTTTTAATTTAGATATTAACTTTTTTTTTTACAATCGTTTAGATATTAACTTGAAATGTCTTTTAATTAATTTTACATTTTTGGTTATCTTAATCCCTTGCTCAGATTTATCTAAGCATTCTCAATAAGATAGTTTACAGTTTTTTTAAAAAAAATTAATACAACTATTGATTTTATGACAATCTCAACCTTAATCTCTCTTTTAAAAACCCGCTTCATCCGCACCCTGCCATTATTCACCCGGAAATCCATCATCTAGCGGTAGAATCCAATTCATTATCCGTTAATGTCTAATTTATCTTGCCTTATTATTGGGGTTAATATAAGGGGAATCAATTCTATGCTTCGAGTTCAGGCAATTAAACAGTGGTTCCTCTTCACTTCTCCTCACATCATGTTCTTTGGAGAAACTAAATTTCATGTGAACCCCAATCCTCACATCATTTCAGAGCTTGTAAACTTGGTTATGCATACCTTTCAATTAACCTCACTGCTTCAGAGGGAGTTGGTGTTCTTATTAATGACAAGCATCCCCCAAATAAATTCAAAATTATATATCAGGACAAGAACATTATAAGTATCAACCTGCCATATGGAAGTAGTAACATCAATGCTATTTACATATACTCCCCAAACAACCACTCCAATTTCATCCGAATAATTATCACAACATGGTGACTGCCAACAATAGTGCACCAACCATTCTCATGGGAGATTTCAACTTGTCATATGACCAATTTACTTTTAAATACCTCCACTTGCTAAATAGAAAATTTATTAATGGCCGTGGATTTCTTCCACAAAATGCCTATTCATTCTACACATATAGATATCAAACAGTGATAGATTTGGTTTTCTATACAGCTGAACTACACCATGGTCTGGAGATCATGCTTCAAACAGTTGCCTTCTCAGACCATCATGCTATTACTTCAACCATACAGCTTAGTAACTATGCTACATTCAATCTTAAACATTCACTCAGATTGCTAACTAAAGCATCAATCACAGAAGCTAGTCCTTCCAAAGCATACATTCTTTTCCATAAGATTGACCTGTTAAACAGACTCCCTGAAGAGGCTTGGTTTGCATTCGTTAGAATTTTACAAACTTTGATTGCACACTTCACCAAAAAAACAAAAGGCCCATCGACTGATTAAAGAACTAGATGATATTCATCTAAAAATAAAAGGCTGCCATGCTGAACCGGAACATACAGCTCAGCTTTTGGAACTTAAACATCAATATAAAGTTAAACAGGTTGCCATCGCCAAATACATTTCCTTCAAATGAACACAAAATTATCTCACAGCCCAGCATTGCTGGACCAGAAGTTATCTGCGGTTGGCAATCAGTGCTATCAAAAACAGCTTACACCTACATCACTGGTAATAGATGGAAGCTGCATATCCAGTCCATGTACTTTTGAATACATAAGTCAGCACTTTAAAAACCATCTACACAATAACCAAATGTAACTGGTAGACTCACTCTGATGCTATTAACCATGGAATTACATTTTCTGATCTGCAGGACAGACTTTCTGCTCTTCCAGTCAGTGTTCATCCAGGGATGCATGCCATACCAAAATTCCTAATATCACACCTTAGTAATTTTGCAATCCTGATTATGATGGGTATAATAGACCACCTTGCTACTGGGAAAAGACAAATACACAATCTGTATCCAATAGCATTAGTACCATACATAAAGAAAAATAAAGACTCTACCAATATCAACAACATAAGACCTATCTCCATGACTCCCATTATGCTCAAAGTAATTGAAGGAGTAATAAAGGAAAAAATACAGCAGGCAATTCTTAACCACATTGTTCAGTCCCAATATGCTAAGCAAGGATCTTTACCTTTGATGGCAATTGGTGAAGTTAGGACACTTAATTGATTATGTTAGTTCCAAGCGAATGTCCAAGCCTATTGCAATTCAACTCGACATATCAGAGGCGTTTGACTCTGTCAACATTCTCAAACTTCTTGCTCTATTAAGTGAAATCAACATTCTAAAATCTGCTTAACAATAGACAAATTTACATCACCCTGAATGGATGCTATGCTAACGGTTTCCAACACGATATTTCCATTTCACAAGGTTCCTCACTCAGCATCCTACTGTTCATCTGTTATTTAAATCCGTTTCTAAAAAACATAGAAAATTCTTTCCCAGGAATATACATACCCAGAATTAAGAGATCGCTCAAGGTATTCGCATATAAGGATGATATCTTGGTTATTTTTCCATCCCAAAAATTCCTACCAAAGCTCTACCAAATAATAGACAATTTCTCATTGTTATCTCATCTTAAATTCAACCCCAAGAAATCCTCTTCATGGAAAATTCTTTCGGGAAAAACAATAACCTCAAAATTTCTCACCAAGCCACAAGAATTTCTGGGCTTTCCTATTTACTTTTCTCAATCATCAATGTCAAGACAGATACAAAATACTCTAATAGATTCTACCTCTAAAATAATTCAAACTCTCTCAAAAGTATATTTGTCATTACAAGGAAAGGTGGCACTTTTCAACATAAAAGTCATGTCGAGAATTGCATACTATCTGCCAATCATTACCATTTCAAAAGCCTTTTCCAAAAAGATTAACAGCTTATGCTCCAAACTTTTCTGGAAGAATAGCTCCACATCAATTAGCATGTCCAAAATGCAAGTACATCGTAAATACAATGAGATGTCCTTCCATTCCATTGATGCAATTATTTTTCAAAAATCTTTTACATTAATTATTAACCTGATGAAAAAACATGAATCAGAACTTTCAGTGAAACAATTCAACCTACAGACCGCCCTCCGCCTCGTAAAATGTGCTGGCTGGATCAACTGCTCTGGACGCTTAACCAGCATTTAACTATAGATCAAAAATTACAAAAAAATTACCATCTGGAAGGCATACAGTATAATTAATCTGAATTATCCCACAATTACTCCAAATCTTGGCTTCACCAACTACAAATTAACAAATTTTTTTAAATTTCTCACTCTTGAGCCTAAATACCTTAATCTCATTATTAAAATAAATTTAGAAGCCATGCCCACAAATAAATTCCTTCATTTCAAAAGATTCTACAATAAGATAGACCCTTTTTGTCAAATATGTAAAAGGCAAGAAGAGTCATTCAACCATATAATATCTCATGCCCTGGGCTCAGTAAAATAAATTTAGCCATATACCAAAATTTAAGGGTGGATTACTACAAAATCATGTCTATAAGGGAAGCCTTACAAACTAAACAATTTCCTATTATTAGGCTTTCTATCTTTATTGTAAATACTATATGGAATGTTAGATGTAAGCTATTGTTCACAGTGCCTGTCCCTGAACCAGTCAGTCTTTTCATGAACATTATTAGGAAAGTAAAAAACAGAGACTTTATCATTTCATCAAAATTCATGTATAATGAAATGTGGAAGTTACTTAATATACCAGATCCACCAAATCATTAGTAGCTAAGCAAAAGATGAATAATAATTCAATTTGCATTGCTGATAGGTGAATGAAAAGCTACATCAGTTTACTATTATTTATCAGAAGATAATCAATATATAAATGGTCCCAGACTGTTGATGATGTGTAAAACATTTTTTTCCTGACTTTTATAAGCATGTAAACATTATTTTTCATAAGTAAAAGCTTTTGAGATTAAATTAATTACATAACGAAAGTTTTTTTTTTTTTTTTACAAATTTTTACAGACTAATTTTATTCTAAATCTTACTTATTTATTTAGTTTTTACTTTATAAAAGCTCTTTTCTTTAAAGAGAGAGAGAAAAAAAAATTAACCTTTCTTTAGTTCTATCATATACATTTCTCTTCCCTCCTACTAAGAAGTTTTATTCTCAGAGAAAACTATGACACAGTATTTTTTATTTTTTGCTTAAAAGAAAATCTTTAAATTAAGTCACATAATTTATTTTTATCTTAATTTTTTTTAATGAAAATTACAGACATGTACCGCTGTGCTCTAGTGGTACAATATATATACCTGTACAAACAATGTAATATATAGAATATTTTGAGCTCAGACTTTCACACGACCCTCCATTCTTCACACTATCTCATACCACCGATACACTTGATCACATATATATCTAAAAGATAAATCACCAATATTCATATTTTGCACTAAACTACCACTTGTCATTTGGTCCAGATTATCATCTCATATATATACAATAAGATAGCCAGTGTTCATATTTTAATGGACAGACTTCAATCCACTCCACCTCCAACTTTTCAGCCATCCATCCTATTGAAAATCTAATGATGGAATGCTCAAAGCCCACACTTATACTGACATTCTAATCACACCCAGGTTGGGCATAAGTCACTCTGACCCCTCGTGTACAGGACACAATCCATTTAAGTACATAATTATAAAACAATCCAGAAATCAAACGATTGAATTAGTAAGTGTATTTATTGTTATATATTACTTTCTTTCCTTTAAATTCAATATATTATTATTATTTGAGCTAGGTACATATTTTATATAATAATAGATTAAGTCATTTATTGTAGCTAAATGTTTGGTAATCTTTTAGAAGATCATCATAATTATTTTAATAGTTATAAATGATAATTATTGAAGACAAAATTCATATTTAAGCTAGTTTAATAATTTGTGAGGTAAAATAATGTAATTTATTCAAAGTAATCAAAGACGATTATAATTGAATGTTGGTGTACTACTTTAAATTATTACTTATTGGATGTGTTTTATATCAATTTATTATTTGATTAGAAAGATAATTTCATTTGTTTATGTAATTAGTAACGTTATGTATATACTAACTAGAACAATTTAATTTGTTTAAATTTAAAACTTATCGATGTAATCTTATGTTTAATTTAGATATTAAGCTTTCAATATCCATATTTATTTAAAGTAGATTATTAATAATACCAGGTATATTATTATTAGTTATGTTTTGATGTTTAATGTTTCAGATTTTGTTGATGTGAAGAATAATTTGTTACAATTTGAAAGTCATATTTATAAGGGTATTAAATAAGAATCTTTCATATATTTTGTGGTTATGATTTGAATACAGTAATTTATAGGGCTAAATGAAATATTGGGTTTTGCCTTTTATGCCATTATAATTTGACACAAGTCATGAGGTATGTCAGATAAGTTGATCTCATATTCTGTTTTATTATAGATTTAGCATTGTAAACATTTTTATTCCATTACAATATATATATATATATTGTAGCCCTTTGGTTTATTCCATCTATAAACCAATATAATATTTTTATTCCATTACAATATATATATATATATTGTAGCCCTTTGGTTTATTCCATCTATAAACCAAATATAATAAAATGAAGTAATTGTGGAATTTTTTTTTTTTTTATATAAGAAAAGTTAAAGGTTTTATTTGAGAAAGTAATGGCTATATTAGTTCAAAAGTAATGTATATAGAGACAGTTTGTGTTTGTATAAAATGTAGTTAGCCTTATTTAATGCAGGGGGGATGATTGATTTTTTTTTACCAATATAATAATTCAGGAATAAATATTTATATGACTAGGATAAAGTCTTGTGAATTTGATATCTATTATTAAAGAGTTGAGAATTAAGATTGAATCGATTGTCAGTAGCTTTAGTTAACAGTTTCTTTCTAGAGAATAAGTTTAAAGTTATAGAAGATTATGGTGAATATTTACGTTTATGATTATCAGAAATTATAATTGATTTTATGCTTGTAATTATAAGAAATTATGATGGATATTTGTGTTCATATAATCTGAATAATCAGTTTTCTATGTATGGGTTTGATTTTTTTTCCCTTTCCTTTATAAAAATTGACATAATTTTTTTAAAATTATTAAAAATGTAAATCTAAATAAGAAATTATTTAGATCCAATAAATGTAACCTTTGTTTGACCAAAAAAATGTTGGTAAGCTTATGTTTTCAATTATATCTTCTTCAACTAATTTTCCATAAATTAATCGACAATGTGTTAATTAAAGGGATCTGGTTTCAGATCAGACAAAGTTGTTAGTAGTAACACTTAAGAGTCATTGTTCGTTCTGAGTGGGGTTTTTTTTTGATTAGACTTTAAGAGGAACCACTGGGGAGGGGGAAGGTTTAACATGTGTTTTCTTTTTTCCTTCACTCTATAAAAAAGTGACTGGAGAAAGTGAAAAAGAACCTTTTGCTAATTAAGAACAACGGGCTAACTAAGAATTAATCTCCAAATTTTTTTAAAATTTTCTTTCTCAGAATTTAATAATGCATTTAAGTTTTATAGTAGACCAAAATATGAATTTCTAATTCGTCCATCAGTGGTGCATACTCCTTTTCCTCAAATTAATTATGAAGTCAACTTTTAACAAGACATTTTATACTAAATGCTACAACTTATCTATTCTGCTTCTTAAAAATTCATTGAAGGAGAGAATTGTCAAACTTCTGTATGAAATTCAGATTATAATAATTATATGGCTCTTTAAAATTCATTTAAAGAAATTGCAGCAAACTTCTAAAGAAAAAGATGCTTAAAAAGTTAATTCATGTTAGTAATCAGAGACTGCTTGTTGTATATAGTTTGAGCCTTTAAATGGAAAAGAAAAAGAAAAAAAAGGAAGAAACTCATCAAATGGAAGGTAACTAATTGAACTCTTTTAAAATTTATTAATTCTCCAGTAGCTACACTTTTGATTTAAAATAACTATCTACGTTTTTTTATCTATCTTGATTCAAATGACTGTCTGTGCATTCTATACACATTTAATTAAAATAACTGTCTGATGTGCAAGTATATAGCTATCTCAAGTAAAATGAACTGAATGTATTAATTGATTGATGGACAGTGGAAGGAAAAGACATTTAAAGAGACTATCTGTAATGTTGATATTTATTCTTTATTTTATTTTGTTTATATAATATGTCATTTGTTTTTGTTTTTTTTTATTATATTTCATTTTGTTTATATGCTATGTCACACTCTAATCACTAGATTATTTAATTTAATATTTTGTTTATGTTTAAAATGTTTGAAGGAAAGAAAAGAAAATGATTTTGATACCATTTAAGTATAGATGCTCACACAAATTTAAATTTAAAAGTAAAGAGAGAAATGATATAAATATTTTATTATTCTTAACAACATTTTAATTTGTGCTTAATAGTAAATATGAAGAGTGGGGGATGGTCATAAAACCCATAATTATGCTAAAGTATTGTTGATATGTTATTAATATAACTGTTGGGTATGTTGTTGGCTTGACTATTTGAAATTGAAATAACTCATATATGTTTTGATTCGGGATTTGGTTAGTCTTTTTCATTTATCTAGGCTGTAATCGATGTATATGTGGGCATGTATAAAGCTATAAACGCTTGTCATTACTAATATAAAGTAATCCTACCACCCAACAGATGAGAAATAGCTGTCTCGTGATTTATTTATCATGGCAGAGGAGATGACTAAGTTTCACTCCATTTATTTTATTAAGATAGGGATTTATTAATAAAGTTACTGTTTATTTGTAGAAAATGTTTTGCATGCCATTATAGAGAGTAGGTGTCTAGGCAGAAGCTCTTTACACGATTCTGGATCTTAAGAAAAGATTTCTCTCTCTGGCTCAAGCAAATAATTTAAGTTTGAAGTTGATGTTGTTGTTTTTTAACTTCCCTTATCAAGACGTAGCTGTGTGCACGTTATAGATACTGCATGGTGATGTGTAATATGAAGAGAGCTTTCTTACGTGGGACAGAATAAAGTTGCCCGGAAAGGATAAGGATTCAGTCAGACGTATATGTATGATGAAGAATGACAAAGATTTTAATTAATAAACTAACCGATCTGTGTTGATTTTTTTTTTTTGAATAATGATAAATTGAGGTCGTCAAGCCGAGTGGACATACTGACCTAATTAAGATATATGCAGTCAAAAACGTAAAGATCTGACAAGCATGAATGTAAAAGTGTGGGTTTTGAATTTAAACCCGTTTGCAAAATTAGTAGGGTAATTTTATGTCATATAATCCTTCTTCATTGGAAATGTGAAAATTATTGCTTGATAAAATGGTTTAGAAATGTAAGATTATTTCACATTGTTAGTTAAAATAATTGAAGCGAATATATTATTTTGGAATAGTCCAATGGACAATGTTTACAATAAAAAGGGGGGAGGTAGAAATTTATAGTTTTCTTATCTTTCAAGATGAGTTTTTTTAGAGCTAAAATATACGGAATTCTGATTCTGTGTGTGAGCGTTTGTATTTAATATTATTGTCAATTATTTATTTAATAAATAAATGGGTCAAGCAATAAATAAGTCATCCAGAAAATGAATTAATTAAACAGGTATTCGAACCATAGTCTTTAGTAAATCTGAATCATGTATTTGAGTGCAACAATATTAGATTTGAGTGTGTTTTGATTTTATTTTAGTTTTTATCATATTTGTTAATGTAATAAAGTTTATTATTGTTATAAGATTACATTGTGTTTTGATGTTTCAAATATCTCCAGAATCTATATATCCAGCACCTATATTTAAAGTAATATTAGTTACATATTTAAATTTAATTATTTATTTTATAATGATACTTTATTTCCAAGATCGATTTGCAGTAGTCATTATTATATTGTTTCCATATTCGATTCACATAGTTAATTTGATATTAATAATTTATTTCCATGATTGATTTACAGTATTAATTTTATCTTGAATATTCCTATATTCGATTACTATAATCCATTTTGTATAAGTCACTTATATATAATTCATTTTAACATACTTTAGTTTCACCATTAATTTGCATAATCTGATTTTATGATTTGTTTCCGTACTTTGCTTTCATAAGTAAATTTTGATTGATTTATCTGATTGATGTCCATGGTTTACTTTCATATTTTACTTTAGCAAAATAAAATTATTAAGGTTATTAATTAAAATAGATTAGAAATAATAGAATAAAAATGACAGGGAATAGTTGAGTTAAGTTTAACAAATTTAATCTTTTGATTCATTGTAATGTTCTGAATATTGGGAGCAGACATAAAATCCCTTTCCTGCTCTTGGTGTTTAGAGTGATTCCCACTATTAAACTTGTGCTAAAATTTATTTTAGCATATATGGGATCATATCCATTACAGTGTAATCACTTATGTGGGCACCTCTTGACAGATCTAGACCTTGAGAAAGAGCAGTTCAATTATTGATCTAAGAGCTAGTTTGGAAATCAAGTAGCTTATTATAACATTATTATACTATTATAAAAGTAGGGATCATGAATTGATAATTGATCAAAAGATCTATGTGTGTTAGAGAAATAAGATTAGTGATTCTCAGATTAGAGAACATAACACAGACATTCCGTGTTATATAATTGTGGCGATTGAAAGTGATAGATGCTGAGAACGAAAAATAAAGTAATGGAATTAAATGAGGAGATTTATTTGTGATAAATTTTATCTAATGTTCAATTAAATAATAAGTTTCTATTATAAACATAGATTATGAGTTCTCTGCATTGATTACTAATTTGTTTCCAGTCCGATATAAATGAGAACTGTATATAGCGTTTTCTATAGTTACCACTCGAGATCAAATATTTATAATAAAGTTGTGGAAGAAAGTTGTCTCATTAGTATGAATTTTATAATAAATTTATCATGAAATATTTGTATGACTAATGCTAAGTTTGAAATTAAGACCACATAGATTGAATGGTTTTATCCATATTATTGTTATTGTTGTTTTTTTTGAGAGACAATTTAGTTACTTTCTCCAATATCTTCTGTAGTCCTAAATATGGCTAATGATGATGATCTCTGATGGGCATTACAATTTATAGCTGCAATTTTGCACCCCCGGTATATTTGATCCTAAAGTATAAAATTCATTTGACTAGCTACTTGAAATAAATGAGAGTTTATTGAGGTTGAATAAGTGAAAGAGTGCACGGAGAAAGTTGAGGGGACAATATGTGTGTGTGTGTGTACGCGGTCTCCCCTACTCTACAAAACAGCTTTTCTCAGTTGCAAAAAAATATTTTTGCAATCTTGTTGGTTGTTATCAAACTCTGGTTGGAGGCAAATCTCTTTCTTTCTCTTGATTATCCATTACATCTGGTTGTATAACCTAATCATCTGATTATGTACTTGTTTCTGTTTGTTCTGGTTGATTGGATTGATTAGCTGTGGACATTCCTTTTTTCTATATTTATGAAATGACAACACATCCCTTCTTCATTAGAATTCTGTGTTTATTGAGTAATGTAATTTGGGCATTATCCACATCTATGGCGTGTCTCTGGCAAGATCATAAATGATTGACATGTCTTTTCAGAATTTTTCCATTATTCAGTTTAACTACTCATATATTTAGAGGGAATTTCCATTACAATACCAGAAAAACATTTTTTACAATATCGTGACTTCATATTTGTTCATTGATTTTAAACTTCTCAACATTAAAATTATCATTCACAGTAATTTTTTATCAGATAGCCTCTTCGTTAAGTGTGTGCCACTCATCAATAGTTCAGCTGGTATTTTCATACTTGACACACTGGTGATGAAATGTTGATAAAACATCATGACATCTGAAGCTTCATGTATATTTTTATGAGATGTTTTAGTCAGTGTAAACTTTCAAATGTTGTGCTGCTCTTTCATCTAACCCATTTGATTCTGGATGATAAGCAGCTGTATGTGTTTATCCCTTTATCAAATAAAAATTCTTGGATTGTGCTCATTTTGAATAAGAATCACTTGAAAATAGGAAGATATATCCTTTCATTGGATCTGCATCATCTAGCCACTGAACATATGTATGATTTAAGTCTTAAGGTTTTCATTTGCCCTATTCTTGGATGTCCTTGGTGTAGCAAACTGAATACTTGATTCTGACTTTCTGATGGTATGAGTATTCGACCCATCATTAGAACACAGCCACTATACATGGCTTTCACGAACATTCCAGATATGCATTGCAATATAATTTGGTCAACTTTTAAGCATCCAAATTGAATACAATTTCTCAAGCTTTTATATCCAGGATTATTATTACTCTATTTTTCATTTTGACTTCCAAGCATCAATGTTATTTACTTCTACACAATTTTTGTGGAATTCACAAGCATCAAGCAAACATGATAAAGCATCGGTATGCATAATTTCTTTTCCAGGTTTGTAAATTAATATATAATCATAGGTGGCTAACATCCAATGCATCAAATGCTGGCTGGCATAGTCGGGAGTTTTCTTATGTCCAAAAATTCCTAGAAATCAAAACTACTGTTTACAGAAAACCCACACATAGAAAAATACTTAATATTTTCATGCAGTCATGACAAAAATACAAAAAGTGAGGTTAATCTATCACTATGGAATGTAAACCCATCATAGAACAAACTTGTGAAGATTAGTTATTCATTAGATATTATTAAGAAAATCTTAAATAGACCACAAAAAGAAACATTAAAACAAAAAGCAATGATAGGAACTGTTATGTACATACCAGGGATAGCTAACAAAGAAAATCTGCAAACAATATATTAGAACTGTATAGCACATTGCTTGATACTCTAATCTCTATAAATACTAGATTTAAAATGCTGAAAAATAAAGACTGCATGTGAAAGATACCATGTGACTGTGGATGGACATATATTGAAAAAACTAGCTATCTCTTCAATAAACAATTATGTATAGAAAATAATAACTAGAAAAGAATAATCAGACAATGCATGCACTAATGAACTTATGTTTGAGTAGCAAAATACATGAATAGTGGGCAGAAAGAAATAAGTAAAAATTTAAAGCCACTGCTCACAATGTAATGACAAATAACTCCATAAGTCAACCTAATGTTATATTTCATAATATTTGGAAACTAGGCATTAAACTTGTCTTCAGAAAGAAAAATAGATAAATCAAAACAACTCTCATAGATAAATATAAAAAAAAATTTTGACTGGCAGAGCTATCTTTAATTCAGTATTTATTAATTTAAATGTCCCTTATTAAAGTTCTATGCCAGTACTTTCACTGGTGAGGCCAGAAATATCTCAGAAAAAATGAAGACTAATATTTCTTGAAATGTTGTGGGTTCTATTAATCTGTCACTTATTATGAACATGGTTAATATTTTAGTAGTAGCTTTGGGATATGTTACTAAAGATACTAAACAATAAATTACAGAAGATGTTTGCAGATTTTGATTAAACAGTAATCAGAAAGAAATTGATGTTTTTAATAAATTTGATGCATGGCTTCAAATGAAAACATTGTTTTGCAAATTTGAGCGAAACAACAGTCAGAAAGAAATAGTGATCCCTTTTTTAAAGAACATATTCACAGTGATTATTTTGACTTTATTTGCAAAAAATGCATGCCTAACCTTGATTACCTATTTTTCTTTAGATTTCTTAATAGACAAGAAAAATCTGTCACTTTAAAATTGTCAATAGCTTTTTGCAATCTGTTCAATGTAGTATTGTTTTGATTGGAGCACACACAATAAATTATCATTTTGATGAAGAAAAAAATTGCCTTACTGTAATCTCATGAAAAACCACATAACAGTTTTTGATACTCATCATTTGGGTAAGATGCTAAACCCTTCAAAAAGAAAACTTGTTCACAGTAACAAAACCTTACCAAAAAATAATTGTGATAAAAGTTTAAAAAGGACCAATTTTACAAACTAATTAAAATCTAGTAGGATCTGATTGTGACGATAAAATGAATATCTCTTATCTTTCTACTAACTAACTACCTTTTTTTTTTTTTTTAAAGTGTCATAGCATCGGCCGGGATGCGAATCCGCAAGCCGGGCAACTGCCTGCAAGTGCAAGGCAGTCGCGCTGACCTCTCGACCACCAATCGTATTTGTTCAATAAAATTGTTTGAACTGCTTGCTTTTTCTTTCTGGTTGTTTAACCAAAATAAACATCATCTTCCCTCAAAGTAAGTATCAAATAATCATTTTGTGTGTTTTTAAAATACATAATAATATAGGCAATTTAAAAAAATCTTAATGAACAAATAACAACTACTTTTTAAGATGTTGGGGGTCACTATTTCTTTCTCACTTGTTATATTGGAATTTTTAAAACAATATCTTAAATCAAAATTATGCATTAAATTTATTAGAAAGAACCACTCGATTTTTTTTCTGACTATTGTTTAACATGAATCTGAAAAAAAAAAAACTCACTTCAAAAATGTGCAACAAATGTATTACTTAATATCTTCAGTAGTGATGTGATGTGATGTGATAGGGCTACTCCTTTATTGAAGTCAGGGAATCTCTTAGCCAATATATTCAAGAAAAATCTGTTAGCCACCTTACTTTCCTTTTCTATTCACTACCATAAGTTTCTTTCATATTCTTCTCTATTCTGCTCTATTTCATTTCCACAATATTATCTTTGTCCACTTCATGGCCTTTGTATCTAGATCCTCCTTATTTTTTTCCAACTCCAGCATAAAGACCAATAACCCATTTCTGTATAATCGTTTGGTTTATATTTATTCTCCCACAACTTTATTATTTGTACTCTTTCTGCTTATAAGCATTTATATTCTATTAGCAAATGCCTAATATTTTCCATGTCTTCTTTATATAATCTACAGACTAAATCACCTACATTTCTCTATTTATGTATATATTCCCTTTTTTCTAGTGATTCTGTTCAAGTCTTAAATAGTAAACTACTTTCCCTGCTATTATTATAAATTAACTCTCATCCAATATTCTGTTTACTTCTATATTTATTTAAACTGTTTTTACTCTCCATATTAATTATCCATCGCTCTATTATTTATTAATACATCTATTCTTCTATCCCAGTCTTTACTATTATAACACTCAATAATCTTCCTAACACAATTATCCCATCCTTTGGATAAGTATACTAACATAAAGTCTTTATCCAAATCTTCTGCATACCTTTCTCATCTGTCTTGTTGTTTACCCTTTATTCATAACTGCCAAATAGTATTTTGGCTGTTCTCTTATTATCTATAAATTGCAATCTATCAAACATTTTCATTTTACATTTTCTATCTCTCATATAAAAAGTTGAACATCCCATTTCTCCTTGAATTGCCTCCTTTGCCATTCATATTTTTGCAACTAATGCATGCCTTCCTACTTTTTGTACTTTTCCTAAGTAATCTAACACCCTTTTGCTAATTCATAACACATCATTACAATAGGTTAATCCCGTTACAGTCACTCCCTGCCATACAATTCTTGCTACATTGTATTATATAAAACTGTTCATTTCTTTATCAGTTTCTTTCTTTTCATTAATCTTTTTTTTTTCCCATTCCTCCAAGCAATTTCTCTGATTACTTAAGACAATTCCCAAATAATTGTATTTATTCATTATAGTTAACTTTATATCCCCAAGAAAATTTCTTTCTCTGTTCTTTCCCCAGTATTTCCCATCATTACTTTTGATTTTTCTTCACTAAATTTGATACTCATTTTTTTTATCTATTCCTACATAAGTCTTCAGCACAACTCCACATCTTCCCTAATTTCTGTGCATAAAAAAAAAAGCAAATAAAAGATCTAATAATGTATACATTCCTTTGCCATCTAATAATGATATCTCTATCCCTCTTCATAATCTTTTTTTTTTTTTCCATTTCTCTCAAATATAACAAAACCAAAATAGGTGTAATAGGACATCCTTGCTTTAGTTTCACTTTATTTTTAACTCTAACTGATTCTATATTTCCTAATTGATACATATAATAATTATTTTTTTACAGTCTCTTAAGATATACTAAAGCTCCGTTCATTCCCAAATTTACTAATCTTATCCGTAATCTATTTTTATTCACTCTTGTCTACCTGTTGTATGACTACAAATAAATTATCTCCTATATGCATATCCATTCTAAAACCTCCTTGCATTTCTCCCACTATATTATTTTCTTTCATCCATTTTGGCATCCTTCCAGTGACCATATATGCAAAAACTTTATACGATGTTGACGTTACCACTACCAGTCTATAATTGTTTATTTTTCTATGGTCTATACCCTTTCCTTTAAATAATAGCCTCACTCTTGTATTATTCTAGCTATTTGGGAATTTCTGTCTTTTGTGCCATTTTATTAAAGCATGATAATAGATTTAATTTTGCTCTATTTCTTAAATTCACCACCATCTCTGTTGCCCATTCATACAAACTTTTTGCCTTCCCATTTTTTTAACTTATTTTCTGCTTCATTCAATTCTTTTTTTGTAAAACTGATATTTCCATTACTATGTGCTTTTATGATTGTTATATTGCGTTCTTCACATCTAACATATTTCTATTTCCATTACATACATAAGATTGATTCTAATTCTTTTCTGGAATTGCATACACTTTTTCTCCTCAGCATTTAATAATACTATGTCTCTCTCCCCTATATACCTTATTTTAATGTATTTCCAAAAATTTTTACTCCCATCTCTTCCACTTTTATTAGTATCTTTCAAAAATTTACTACTTAATTTCAGTCTCTCTATCATCATCATCATCAACCATTATCAATCCACTGCAGGATGAAGGTCTCTCCAAGTTTAATCCATCTTTTCCGATCTTTAGCTTCTCTTCTCCACATCACCCCTGCACACTTTCTTATTTCATCCATCCATTTCACATGTGGTCTCTTTCTGGGTCTTTTACAATCTCTTGGAATCCAGTTTAAAATTTCAATTGTCCATCTATTATCATCTCTTCTAGCAATATGTCCAGCCCAACTCCACTTCAATCTTTTAATTTTTTCAATGAGGTCAGTAACACCTGTTTGTTCTCTTACCCATACATTGTGTTTTCGATCTCTTCTTGTTACTCCCAACATGCATCTCTCCATACTTCTTTGAGTGGTCTGAAGTCTCTGTATTGCTCTTCTATTAAGTGTCCAAGTCTCAGATCCATAAGTAAGAACTGGTAAAGCATATTTGTTAAAAACCTTCCTTTTCAAACACATAGGCATATTTCCTTTTAGTATCAAGTTATTTCTACCAAAAGCACTCCAACCAAGTTTAATTCTATGATTAATTTCTTCCATTATGTTTCCATCTGTATTAATAATCTGACCAAGGTATTTGTAACTGTTAACCTCTTCTAATTCATCATAATCAATCTTTATTTTCATATTTTGAGCAAATCGATTAAACATTACTTTAGTTTTTTTAACATTTATCTTTAGTCCTACTTTCCCTACTTTCATCTGATAATTCCTGCAACATATCCTGCAGCTCTGAAGCATTATTTGCAAAAACAACTACATCATCTGCAAAATCTAAATGACTTAAATAATCTCCATTTACTTTCACTCCTTTAGTTTCCCATTTTAATCCACAAAATACTTCTTGCAGTACTGCTGTAAAAAGTTTTGGAGATATGGAGTCACTTTGTCTTACACCTTTCTCAATGTTGACTTTCCCAGTATCATTATGTAATCTAATTGTTGCTGTTGCATTTTTATAAATATTCTTCAAAATATGACAATATCCTGGTTCTATACCTTGATGATCCAATGCTTTAATCACTGAAGAAATGTTTATAGAATCAAATGCCTTTTCATAATCTACAAATCCAAAACATAATGGCAATTCATATTCATTCGTCCTTTCTATAACTTCTCTCAACACCTGGATATGATCTACTGTACTAAAACCACTTTTAAATCCAGCTTGTTCTCTTGGTTGGTGGAAATCCAATGTTCTCTGTAGACAAATTGTAATTATCTTGGTAAAAATTGTATATAAAACTGATAAAAGGCTGATAGGTCTGTAATTTCTAATATCTTCTTTATCACCTTTTTTAAATATTAATATTATTACTGCATTCTTCCAATCATCCGGTACATCTTTATCATTTAGACATTTGGTATATAACTTTGCTAAAAAAAATTTCTATTTCTTCACCTGCTTCTTTTAATATATCAATTATAATTCCATCATTACCTGGAGCCTTTCCTTTCTTCATACATTTAATTGCGTATCTCACTTCTTCATTTAAAATTCTGGGCAATTCGAGATACTTGTTCTTTATTACTTTATAATTCTAGATAATTCTAGATAATTATCTATTTTAGTCCAACTTCTTTTTATTGAAATAAATTTTCCATTTAATATTAACACCTTTTTCACTTTCTTTGTTCCTAATAGCACATTTATATTCTCTGCATATTTTTGTTCTGTCTTTTACACTTTTATTAATTTTCACATTCATTCCCAATTATTGTATATTCTTCTCATTCACTCTCCAACTATATCTTTCACTCTCCTTTTTACTTTTATTATTTACCATCAGATTACTAACCATTTCTATTATAAAGAAATTATGATCACTATTACATACTCTCTTTTCATTATCAAAAACTTTAATTTCCTGTACTTTATTTATTCCCTCTTTTACTACTAATACATAATCTATTGTGTGAATTATATTATTTCTAGACCATTTGTATTTCTCCTCATAAATATTTGATAAATTTCCAATGTTCAAATTCACTCTTTGACAAAAAAATTTCAGAAGCTGCCCATTCTTGTTATCCAAGTCCTCAATTTCTACAGTATGCCTATTCCTATCCCTTATAACCATAATTTTTTTCTCTTTTTTTTGAAACTCTCTATGTCCTTAAATAAGTATTCATATATGCTATTGTTCCACTCCATTATAGTTTGACTATCTCCAATAGCAATGTACACTTTAGCCATCAACCATTTTTGTCTTCCTAACTTTATCTCAAACCACAGATGTTCCTGACATTTTACAGTAATTAAATATTTTTTTAACATTACTCCTATATCAATATCCCTTCTTTCTTTCTTCTTTTCTATTTATACCTTGCCATACCAAATTTTTCAGTGTAAGTTCTTCTCTTAGATACATTTTCACTGCTGCTAATATCTCAAACCCTCTATTTTGAACTGCTTTGTTTCATTACAGTGCATTTTCTGATCTCCTATGACCTTACATATTCAAATATCCAATTTTTACAATTTCTTTCATTCTGCCTTTTTATAAATTATTTTGATTCTTCTCTTATATTTGCAGTTAGTTTATTATTAGTTCTGATCTACTCCCTCTCCACATCTATATTTACATCTAGATAAACTACTCTTTCTTTACTTCTTACATCCCATCTATCCTTAACTTTCTTTTTGCTAATACTTTAATTTAAAATCCTATTCCCATTTACATTTTCCAAAATATAAAATTTTTCATAAATCAAGCCCCCTAATGCTTCATTTCCTTGTTTTGCTAAATGCAATCCATTTTTACTGTATAACTCCAATCTCACACACACACAAACATATTTCTATCACATAGTTTTTTCAATCTCTGATTTATAGAACATCCCCTATCTAATATATACATATTGTCAAATCTTGGTAGAAATCCAATTAGTAATCCAACTATTCCTATTCTTCCTTTAACTGTATTCAGACTACTAATCAATTTTTTGTACTCATTCATTACTCTCTCCAATGGCTCTGATATATTATTTGTCTCCACTATAATGCAAACGTCTCTACTCCCCTGTTTATTTACCTTATCTGTAACATCATAATTCTAGCTCGAGGCAAACACACTCTTACATATCTGTTTTGATTTTCCCTTGCAATTACATCTCATCCTTTAATTAGCGAATCCCCTCTCAAGACTGACTCATGGTTTGCTTTCCTTATTTCATCTGTAACATTTCCTTCAATTTTCTGACTTTCCTTATCTATTGCTTTCTTATCATTTCTATTCAATTAATTCCTTGATCTATTTACACGGGTTCAAAAATAGTTGTATGAGGGAATGTTTTGAAAACAACTAATTGATAATAAAATGAGGAGCTAAGGATCTGGACAATATATATAGCGAAAAGTAGGAGAAGGGACTAGTTTTGGTTGTAGAGTAGTGAGTGAACTAGTGTGTATAAAAATTGTATTTCATCATGATAGAGGGCTAGAACATCAGGGATCTGGCTAGGTCGGTTCCTAAAGTCCCGAGGAATCTTCCTGGAGCTGTGAACGTTTTGGATCGATCATTCTGCTAAAATAATGAAATCTACTAAAATACTGTTCTAATAATCAATCAATGGTGCCTACGTTTTCAACAACTTGGAGGAGTAACTTAAGGACAAGCACGGAAGGGTAATATATTCCTATAATGAACTTAAACTTTCTGGATTCGAACTTTATTTTACTCTCCTCCTATTTAAGAGCTCTTTATTCTTTAATGTACAATTTTTATAAACTTTATTCATGCTACTGTAAATCTATCTCGTAATTCTTTAAATCTCTAGTCTTTAAACCTTTTCTTTTCTTACTTGGGGTTCATTTAATATATATATTTGTGTGTTTATTAATGTCTATTTAAAATTATATGAATAATTTTTCGACTCGATGAGCTCCTTGGTTCTATTTGCCTCACGCAAATAATATAATATAAATTTCAAATAGTTATTCTCGCCCATTAGAACTAAATTTATAAGTTCATTAATCATCGAGTCGAAAGAAAATATTAATGTTTATATTTTTTTCTTACTTTAGCTATTAATAAACTATTAGCTCCGTTTTCACCTATGTCCCCAGCTCCTAAGTTACAAGTGTTTATATACTCACGTAATGTTAAAATGTTATTTCTTGCTTCACTAATATTGATTTATTTATCCATATATATATATATATATATTTAAAATGTTTTTGCAAAAGGGTCGATAAAGGGTTAAATGTATTTTAATTCCACTTTTGTTATTTTATATTAATATTCAGGAAGGGATGATATTAGGGATAATTAATATAGTTTATAAATGTTTTAAAATAATTCGATAAAAGCTCGGTTGATTTAATTAATTGGTCAAGTCATCACGTAGAGCATTCTACATGGGTTTTATTTTTCAACGATGACTATCAAGTCATCATCATCAAATGTTGTGAGTAGGGATCTTCCGCTCCTTAGGTGGTCGGTGATCATATTTTCTTATTTAAATTTCTCGAGGGAGGCAGTATTCCTTTCCGATTATTAGTCAAAGGGCGTAAGATTGCAAATGAAGCCGATAGGATCGATCATCGACTAGGATCATCTTTCAATTTTACTCTCTGCTTGTAATTGTAGTAATTGATTTTGTTGGTAAAACTATGTAATTGTGATGAGGATTTAAATTAAAGTGAAAACTAAATATATTTAGTTAAATTAGTTTTCAAATAAGAACCATATGTAACACTTTTAATTTTACTTTTAAATCCTTTACCTCTTCATCTATCTTCTTTATTCTTTGGCTAATTATCCCCATTGCACTACTTATTTTGTCATGTATATCTCTTGTCACTCTACTAAACATATAATCTCTTCTGTCATTCTTATCTACATTTTACTTAATTTCTCCTGACTTTCTCTTTAAACTATTTATGCATAAAACCATTTTTTCACCTCTTTTATCACATTTGTAGGTGAGCTACACAACCATACACATTTTATATCCTTCCTAATTTTATTTAAACACTTCAAATGGAAAATGTTATATACTGTACACACTACCAAAGCATATCTAGTTTCCTTCTGACCCTCATACATACATTGTAATAATCAAAATTACCTTAAATTCACAACTCAACCAGACTAGCAAAAAAAAAAAAAAAACTCTAAAACACTACCAATGGTTTCATGCTACAAGGAGACTTCTTAAGTGTAATGAACTACAAAATAACATATTTAAACTAAACGTTATTCACAATTCCACTTCCCATATACCCTTAATATAAGAAAAACTTTTAAATAATTTAATTGCTTCAGAATCATAAATTTTTAATAACAAAGATTCTTTAATTTTTTTAATTTTATTTCTCTGGAAGAAGACAACCTTAGCTTTATCAAAATTAATAGTGTGGCCTGTATCTTTTTCATGGCTACTAAGCAGAACTAAGATATATATTTCTAACTGTACTTTTATGTATCTTTATTCTTTCATTTAAGCTCAAACTACTCTCACCTCTTATACCATCTTACAAAAACAAGTGATAATATACATCATTCCAGGAATAGTTTTTCTCAAAAATTTCCTTTGCTATGAAGAAGTAAATTATTCAAAGTAATTCCCCTTTTCCAAGCAATTTTCTTATTTCCAAACAAATTACTATTTTTACATACAATTTTATGAGAAGATAATTTAAATATCAAAGAAATAAATTATTTTTCTTCATCCTTTTACATCATTACAAATATTATTAAATAAATACTTGTAACAAATTTATCTGAGTAGTCAACATTCAAATAATCTCTATAAAATTGACCTTTTTGAAACAAAGCTATCCCACTAGAATTATTTAATCTCTTATTTCTATTACAATAATTTCTTAAAGCAGCTACTTTATGAGATACAGATTGATAGCTATCAGGTTTAATTATAGACTGTAACTCTTTACTCTTAACATAATAACGACATACCAAACATATTATTCTTTACATTTCTAATCACCAATAGATCGAAAAATTTTAATTTAACAAAATCTAACCCTCCTCCTTCTACCACATATTTTATAGAAGGATCAAAACTATTAAATTCATTTGCCAACTCTTTCAATTTATTAATCTCAACTGCAAACAAACAATCATCTACATATCTAACAAATAACTTTAAATATAAACAATTCTTTTTAATAATTTCCTTTTCCAACTAATTAATATAAACAACAAATTAAAAGAGAAATAATATAACCTATTATCCACCCTTCCTTAATCTTATAAAAATTATCATTATAAGTAAACTACATAGAATCCTCTAATAATAAAAGCAAATCTTTAACAACTTTAATTTTATTTTTTGACAAAAATCCATGTTTAACCAACACAAACATAAGAACATCAATACTGCTAAATCTATTATCAAATTGATACATATTCTCAATATCCAAGCTACCAAATACCCAATTATTTTCCATTTTAAAATGATCACTCTTATTAAAAGCCTCAAAAGAAGAAACTCTGTAATGACTAAAATCTACAAATTGTTTTAAAAATTTATTCAAGAACTTAGAAATATCCTGTAAAATTTATTATAAATCTTAAAGGAAAACCATCTGTGTGAGTCTTAATATTCATAAACATCTTAGCTGATATGAAGTCATTAGGACAACATTTTAAATAATCTTTATTAAAAAAATTTAAATTTATCATTTTACCCCCTAATATCTATTACTCTCCTTTTAATCACAAGTTCTTTTTCTAAAAACATGTATTTACCATTATTTAATTCTTTATCCATTTTCTCCCTGAATTCATTTCCTTTCATAATGACAAACCCTCCAGCTTTGTCTTCACACGAAATGACCACATCATTAGCAATTAACCTATCCTTAAGATATCTAACCTCAACAGGATTAACAATAAATTTTTCTTTCCTTTTTAAGCTTTTATTTAAAGCCAATTGAATGCAACCTTTCTGCTCATCACTCAAATTACTAGATTCAATAGACAAAATTGTATCAAAAACTTTATTTTTTGAATGAAAAGAAACAAAATTAGGACCTTTATAAGTTTTGAATTTACAAACGTATATTTTGAATACTTTTTTGAAAGAAAATTTTATAAATTTATTTATGAATATAAAAGAAATAAGTATTGTTTAGATAAGAGGCAAAATTTTAATTACTCAATTTTAAATTTTTTCATAAGGCAGTTTAGAAAAAATAGGTTAAATTTCTATTGTTGTAAGTATGAAAGAAAATTTAAATGGTTGTTTGGAAAAATGAATAAAGTTTAATGTAGTGATAGGATATTTGAGAGTAATGTTTCTATTAATAAAGTTGTTAATCTTACTTCTATTAAGTTAAATGATAAGAGAATTAGAGATTCTTGGTAAAGGTTCTAATTTTGTTCTTTTTCATTCAAAAAATAGTTTTTGATACAATTTTGTTATTGAATCTAGTAATTTGAGTGATGAACAAAAAGTTGGTGTTTAATTGGTTTTAAATAAAAGCTTAAAAAGGAAAAAATTTATTGCTAATCCTGCTGAAGTTAGACATCTTAAGAATAGATTAATTGCTAATGATGTGATCATTTCTCATGAAGATAAAGCTGGTCAGTTTGTCATTGTGAAAGGAAATGAGTTCAGGGAGAAAATGGATAAAGAATTAAATAATGGTAAGCATATGTTTTTAGAAAAAGATCCAGATAATGTGATTAAAGGAGAATAATATATATTATGAAAAAAATGATAAATTTAAAATTTTTTAATAAAGTAGATTATTTAAAGTGTTATCCTACTGACTTCAAATCAGCTAAGATGTTTATTTTCGATTTTTCAAAACAAAAAGCAAACTAGTCAAGCATTGGTGGTCGAGAGGTCAGTGACAGCTGCTTTACAAGCGGTTGTCCCAGGTTAGCGGGTTTGCTTCCTGGCTGATGCTATGGCACATGAGAAAAAAAAAGCATACTAATCATTTTCTAGTTTTTATACCTCCTTTTCTTTTATGTTTTCTTTTCTCTTCTTTTTTTTTCAGCATTAATTACTTTTATTGTGAATCTGGGTGGGAAAAGGGTATTTTTTAATTTGTAGTTTTAATTAATTTGTCTCTGAACTAATTAAAGTCTGTTATCAAGTTTTTCTTTACTTCAGTTAATACAATAGATAGATTAAATATTTTAATCTACTAGAAAATCACTTAAACGTGTAGGACTAAATTTATTTCCTAATAAATTTAAGATGTTTTTTCCTTTTTATCTCTAGGAATTTGCTTCTTATATAATCTAAATTTATTTCTAAAATCAGTTTAATTAAAGATAATTCTATCTATAGGATCCTATACAACTAAATTTGTTTATAAAATCGGTTTAATTAAAGATAATTCTATATATAGGAATTTATTTCCTATACAAACTAAATTTATTCTAGTATCAGTTTAATTAAAATATATTTTTCCCTTTAGGAATTTACTTTATTCTATACCTGCTAACTTTATTTTCAATAAATTTAAGCACACTGAATATTTTCCAATTTGTAATTGCATTTTAGACTTTCATAAAAATGAAATTTATATTATTTAAAATGTCTATATTTACTCTACCATATAATAATAATTTCTGTAGTAAATACATAAATTATGAAATTATAAAATTTTGTATTTTTTTACTGAATAAATTATTTTCAACATACATATTTTGTTTTTTTGATTGATTAATTACTTTCAGTGTTTTTACATTTTATTTTTAGTAAATACTATGGAACTCCATTTAAATAGGTGGATCATACACTATAACAGTATTAAATTAAATTTATTTGTATGAAAAACAATTAAAATTCAAACATTTGCTTTGTGGACTTTTCCCAAACATCAGCAAATTATAGCCGCTCAACAACATTATTTCCATAACTATGAGAACATGTTTGCATAGTTATGATATATTATGTCAAGCTATATACATTTTAAAAATATTACATTTTGAAAAAATTCCTCTTTACCAACTGCATTGTTACAATTAAACATAAGTAAATCCATAATACTATTGACATTAGAAAATATAGTTAATCAATTGTTTTTTATAAAGGCATAGTTATCAGAAGCTTAATGTGTTTTATACTTGTTTCTGAATTTATTAAATTGGTAATAAAATTCTTGGAATGAAGAATATTTAGCACTAATTCAGATTCAATGTCATCTGAATGAATCTTCTTAAAGTTAGCTGCTATTATTAAAATGTCTTCAATCTTTCTTGTTGAAAACCAAACTATAAATATTTTTACAAACTCCAAGTACAATGAACAATAGCTGATTGAAATAAAATACCAGTTTTCTACTTCACCTTTGAGTAGTAAGTAATTTAAATTGCACTTAGCCATATAACTCTTTAATAAGATTTTAGACAAGCTTCACTTTTTTGCGTAAAGCGCAATCTAAATTACTTAATAGCTGATTGTAACTTTGTCTATGATAGGTATATATGTTTTTATCTTAAACTTCTGTCTTCCTTACAGAAAAACATTTCTAGCATTAACGATTTTTGTTCAATATTTATTTTCCACTTTTTTTTTGTTTTATTTTAAACACTTTGTACTGATTCTACTGTAACATCAAAAAATTGTATAGAAATTTATGAAGTTTAATAGTCTATAAAAGCCTCGTGTTTCATATAAATTGCTAAATTAATTGCACTTGACCAGCATAACATTCAAAATGACTGACAAGACAAGAGAACTGTTTCCAACTTTAGCAATTGCTCTGATTATAGGCCTTTCTACATAAGCATATTAGTATTCTGATTTTCATCTTATGAAATTAAGTTCAAAGCTTTTGCAGGTTGTCCCATATCTGATATTCTTTTAATTGTCAGCAGAGATTCACTGCAACATTCAACTTTAAAGCATTGAAGTATTGCTGAACAACATTGGGTGTAGCCATAAAAGAAATTACAGTTTTTATAAGGTCAAAGAATGAGGCTTCTTCATGTAATGTAATGTGCAAAAATGATTGACATTGATAAAATGTGCTTGCATCTAATGATCTATTTGATATGTCCTTTTTAATTATTTAATCAATTACAATTTATTCAAAAAAATTTAAGACAATATTGGCAGAAGTTTCTCCAGTGTGATTTTCAGAGGGAATAAAATTTTATTAATTGATTGTCCAACATTGCTAAGTTATGTAAGTAATGTTTTTTTCATGGCATAAGCACAATTATTTTCAAGTATCACATGATGTCCTAAGAACAGTTAAGATTAACGATTCCCCTGTCAGTTCTTTGAATGTATAGTTCTTTATATTGTATGTTTATGCTGTATTCATAGGAGGTCTTTACCCAGTTATGACAGCACAACATTAAAATAAAGTGAACAACCAACTGTTATACTTCAGAAAATTTATTCTTAATCTGAATTGCTAGTAATTATGTATATACTGAAAATACAATATTAACAAAAATAACAATTTTTTTTCATTTGTTACTATTTACAGTAAGTTAATAATTTGCACTTGGTTACCATTGTCACTGTATGTTAACAAGTCTTCATTTAGTCTATTTAGGCTATATTTTCTGTGTCCACATTTCTTCCCTTTATGAGCTCTTTTTTACTGTCAATGTCCACTGCTGTGCCAATACTTGTAAAACTTTGAGAATTCTTTTTATATCTCATTTGCATAACAATTATTCATACTTTTAATTACATATTTCTAGAGTGAATTATTACACAAATAAAATTGGTATTTTATTTACAATATTCATAATAATATCAATGCCAGTTAGTGCAATTCATTTAACAGAATTTTATATTATTAAAATCGGTATGCTAAAAGATGATCATGTTTTAATTCACATTCTAGAAACACAGATTGCACACTTACATTATTTGACTCTGATTTATTTATAATAATTGTTATTCATTGAAATATTTAACGAAAATATACCTTGATTCAGGCATATATGAAAATTTGCAATGATATTTATTCTTATATAAAATATTAATTTTCAGTTCTATTTACATTAGGGGTAAACATAAAATCAAACCCTTAAATATTCTTTACATATGCATTTTATACACTCATTCTTACTATAAAAATTGAAAATTAATATTATTTATTAGAATGGTTATACTGTCAATCTTATTCCAAAATTGAAAAATAATTGAAATATATGTATTTTAATAAGTTATGAAATTAATTTATAGAAAAGATAAATAAAATAGATAAATAATAATTAGTCAGAATAAGATTAAGTGAATTGTTTTAATATAAAATATTTAATTAAAATGTATTGTGTACAGTAATTATTATCAGAAGAAAACAGAATCATCTGCTAATGAAGGAAATTTAATTAGTATGAGTTAAAATACTAATTAAATTTACAGAGATAAGATTAAATTGATTAAACACCCACTACTTGGATTTTCCCCAGTGAGATAATTACTCCAGAAAACAATGGAACTGAAAGTATATAAACTGTGGGAAAAAACAACACTTGCTCTTCTTCATCATCTTCAAGACAACTGTGTCATAAGAGTGAAGCAGAGGAAGAAACCAATGGTGAGCATCTTATTCCCAGGGATCTCGGCTTCTGAAGGTCAATAAGCCGATTGGATTCAAAACATCATGATTATCTTATTATTTTAATTGACTTAAGGGCTCCCAGGCTTAAAGGATGATGATGAAAATAAAGGTAAATGTACTGCCTGTAGTATTTTAATGTTAGTGAATAGGCTTAATAAGTGAAAGGATTTACATTCCTAATTAAATGTGATCAGAATATATAAATTAGAACTGCATTTGATTCATGTATCTAGGCTATATATATATATTAAATTGTATAAAGTGAAGTCTAAATTACTGTGTTCTTTGTGTCTTCAAAAAAAATATAGGGTTTACTAAATTTGTCATTCTTTACTCTCGCGATTAGTGAGCTAAGTCTTAGCAGGAATGAACATCTTTTATTATGGTTATTACAATATTTAAACTTTTAATAACATCAGCAATAATATTAATTTTAAATCTGAGTTATATCATTTCATATATCTATAGATATTTTCATTTTTATTATGCTGTATTTACACAAGTTTTCATCACAATGGAGAAATTTTTTTAATTTATTCACTTTATAAACGAATGGTACTTTTAAGGTTAGGATGAAAGTATTTACATTGTTTCAATGGTTTAATTAGTAATTTATAATTTAGACAGTCATTTAAATTTTCAATATATAAATCCAAATATTTGATTGAATTATTATATTTTATTATTCTTTGCACACACAAATACATCTTTCACATATTTTATATAAATCTTAGTATGATTTGAAAAATATAAGGCTTAGTAAACAATGCTGCTTATCCAATCTATATCCATTTTATAACATTTATAATCACAGCTAGCAACAATATTTTTTCTTATATATAAAAGACAATCAATAATAAATGTTCTAACTTGTGTATTAATGTTTTTTTCAATAAGTGCTTTATTAATTAAATTACTCTAGTCAATTCTATTTATAGAATCATACATTTTTAAAACATCCAAAGATGTGATTTTAACATCTTTTGTTTTATCAATAAAGTTAAACTTTCTGTGTTGTACCTTAGATAATCGTCATCATCATTATTTGCATCACTTTTGGTTAAATACAGTTCGTTATCCATACAACTAATATGTTTAGGTACATATAAATAATGCACTGTCTAGTCATCATTGTTAATTATTCTCCTTCATTTTTTATTAGTATTGTCTTTTTTTTATTCAGTTACATTTGATATTATTATATTTTTAAGATATATATATATATAGTTTTGCTGGTTCCTCATCAATTTATTTCTGATACAATATATACAATTACACATAGCTAAATATTTATATTCAAATTTATCTATAGATTTAGATAAATAATTTAATTTGGTTTGACTTACTCAATTTATCTAGATCTATTGTTCTAGGAATTAGTTTACTTCAAAATATAATAAGATAAAAGTCCAGTATCTTTATTATGATAGCATAAGAATCTTTTTTCATTAAGACATTACTTGTGTTCCATGGCTGATGTTAAATATGATCTCTTTTCGGGTCTGTGGTTCATCAGTTTATCTAGTTTTATTTAAGAATAATTTGATTATCTTAATTTGAATGTCCCTGTAATTGCATTATTTTTTCTAAATTTATTCAGACTTTCTTGTTCTAAAACGTCCTTCATGTTGTTTGTATTATTCCACTACTTTTTTTGATTATACATTTATTCTATTTATTTAACATAAATAATGATATAAGAAAGTATAATTGTGAACTAGCAAGGAAAGCTATAGAAGAGAATAAGAATCCTGAGTGTAAAACAGCATTTTGGTATTGGTAGGAAATATATATCTGCAATAAAAAAAAAGATGGAACTATTACTAAAAAGAGATGACATCAGGAAATTGATAGATGAGTTCGATCAAGAATTATATAGTAATAAAGAACAAGTACTTACTACAACAATTATATTTTCTGAATTGCCTAGGATGAAGAAATGAGATATGCAATTAAATTTATGAAGGGAAAAGCCCAGATAATGATGGAATTATAATCAATATCTCAAAAGAAGCAGGTGAAAAAGTAGAATTTTTTTTGGCAAAGTTATATACCTAATGTCTAAATTATAAAGTTGTACCAAATGATTGGAAGAATGTAGTATTAATCTTAATATTTAAAAAAGTAATAAAGAAGATATTAGAAATTTCAGACCAATCAGTTTTATATAAACATTTTATCAAGATAATTACAACTCATCTATAGAGTGCCGGACACTCTATGAGTGAACACACACAAGGTGACTATAGTTGAAGCTACAGCTCAATTATAGATATTTACAATTATTAATTTATGTAGCTATGATATAAATAGTATAAAATGGATGAAGTTGTCTTTGTATATATTTTTTACCCACACGCACTCAAGAATATTAACTCCCAAATTGTAAATTGAAACATAATATATTATATATGCATACAATATTTTTGTTTCATTTTATTTTGTTATTTTAAAAAATGTAAATGTCCTACATTTATAATTTTATAACTTTTTTTTTATATTTTTTCTGTAAAAAGTTGTTTACAAGTATATAAAATAATTAACAAGTAATTGTAAATGTTCCAACGGCACGTAATGCATTAAGAAAAGTCAGATGGTCATTGTTTTACCAAATATAAAAATACACTAATATATTAATGGCCATCCTGCTTTGTATTCTTATTTTTACAAACAAAAGAGTTTGAAGAATTCATACGCCAATACAGAGATAAAAAAAATCTTGTTTATTTGTTGTATAGCTATGTTTAATTTTAATCGTAGTAAGATAATTTTTTTTGTATTTGTATTTAAATTTGAAACTGATGTTTATCAGTATAGTGGTCTGAGTCGCCAAGATAAAATTAAATTAAAAATAATATATAAAATTAATTAAAGATAACATTCTTTAAAAGAAAGCTATGTGAATTATTTTAAATCAATTAGCCACCAAGATAGAATCTTGAGGCAATTATTCAAAGGGGGTAATGAAATTGACTATATAATGGAGGTGCTATATATACTGTTCACCAGGTGCTGGGGATATTCTTTTTCCCAGAGAGACTTCCAGAGATATAACCAGAGAGATTCTCAAAGCGATCTAAGCTTTTTAGAGTACATTGCGTGATTGTTGCAGGTTGACTATCTTTATATTTTTAGTCACCACAAATATCATGACTCCAAATTAATGTAGAGATTACTTATGCAGACTACCTTTCTATGGAATACTGACATAATAATTGAATGGTGATAGCTACATTCAGTGTGGAAGAGATTGAGGTTGCTGAAATCTTGCAGTGCTAATGAGCTCCTGTTGCTTCCAGTTGTATGCTGCGCTCACCTCATATCCAGGCCGCAATTTAGAAGACATGAACTGTTAAGAAAAAGCATAGAGCTGAGTCTTAACTGAATTCATTTCTAGTAAAGTAAATAGCAGTGTTTGTCTGATTCCCACAGCATTAACAAACACAAGACGAAGACCCTTTCTACATCAACCAGTAAGATGATTATGGAGTAGAAACCCACTTCAGTGCACCCATCCAGCTCCATCCAAGCCGTTGAAATGTAGCCAGTCAAGTCCAGCAGATATTGATGATGAAGATCACCAGACCAATATAGTTAAAAGAAAGAAGTCCTTGCCACCCTGGTAAACAGATGTGTATAGCACGTTCAGAGACCCAAGTCTGGATTAAGTCTCAAGGCACCGGAGGATAAAATTTGTTTTAATCTCTTAATATTATTTTCTTAAATATTACTTATATGTTTATATATCCACAACATGTTTAAATCTAATTATGCCAGAGATCTAATTTATATTTTGGTAGTGCATGTATGTTAAGTCATTTATCCGCTAAGTGCAGGATTCTTTAAGTTAGTCATTCTTCCACATTTAGTTTAAAATATACATAAACTATAAGACAAGTATGTGCGTCTTACATCCTATCGTATTTATGTTCAAACCAGTCAAAGGTGTATAAATTAAGCTAAGACAAAGCACATAAAATGATGGTTTTACTTTGTTTCTTCATGTGTTTAAGTGTATGTTAATGCCCAATTTTAAAATACTATTAAGCCATGGAATGAGTGTAGAAATGAGCATACATGTATGACCAAATATTTAATGATCTCATTACCGTTTTTTTTTTGCCTAATATATATGTGTGGGTATAGAATTCAGACCACTTCATCCAAACATATTTATGGATTAAGGGAAAACGGATTAAATAATATTTTATTTTATTTTATTTGTGCAATTGATGTTGGGATAATGGGGTTTAAGAAATATTGATATGTGTAATAAATGCTTTATAATTTATTTTATTGTTGAATGTTATATTTATTTTCTTTCATTTTCTAAAAATATAATAAAGTAAATATATCTGAGAGTGGCTTTAAAATTTCTTTTTATATAACCCGAGAGCATAGCATAATGAGATACGACTTTATTGTGCCTTAGAAAGTTGGTATATGTTATGTAATGGGTTAGGGGTTGTATATTCTTCCAGTCAGGGATTTTCTCTATCTGGGAGTGGCATGTAAAGACGTGAATTATTTACGGGCTTTCAAAGGTATACACCGAATAACCTTTTGACGTCCATTGTCATGGTAATGGAATAATCAACCATAGTTCAATATATTGCCTAATTAAATATGTATCCATATAAATTAACTTATAGAATTCATATTTCTATAAAAATTATTGAGATCTCACCCTGAAGTGGCACAATCACTTCATGCTTGATATATACGCCAAAGTTAGAACGGGGTAGAGGTTTACCCGATACAATAGAGAGCAATGGATTTCAACCAACCAAAAAAAAAACAAGCTGGATTTAAAAGTGGTTTTAATACAATGGATCATATCCAAGTATTGAGAGAAGTTATGGAAAGTACCAATGAATATGAGTTGCCATTATGCTTTGGATTTGTAGATTATGAAAAGGCATTTGATTCTGTAAGCATTTCTTCATTTATTAAAACATTGAATTATCAATGTAAAGTTCCAGGATATTGTCATATTCTGAAAAATATTTATAAAAATGCAACAGCAACAATTAGATTACATAATAATACTAGGAAAGTTAACATTGAGAATAGTGTAAGACAGGGTGACTCCTTATCTCCAAAACTTTTTACAGCAGTGTCTGCAAGAAGTTTTTGTGGATTAAAATGGGAAGCTAAAGAAATAAAAGTAAGTGGAGATTATTTAAGTCATGTAGACTTTGTAGATGATATACTTGTTTTTGCAAATACTGCTTCAGTGCTTCAGGAAATGTTGCAAGAGTTATCAGATGGAAGCAAAAAAATAGGACCAAAGGTAAATGTTAAAAAGTCTAAAGGAATGTTCAATGGATTTTCTCAAAAGATGAAAATAAAGATTGATAATGATGAGTTAGAAAAAGTTCACAACTACAAATACCTTGGTCAGATTATTACTACAGATGGAAAATATAATGGATGAAATTAATCGTAGAATTAAACTTGTTTGGAGTACTTTTGATAGAAATAACTAATATTAAAAATAAATATGCCAAAGTGTTTGGAAAGGATGTTTTTAGTAAATGTGTTTCATCATTTTTTACTTATCAATTTGAGACTAGAGCACTAAATAGAAATGTAATTCAAAGACTTCAGACCACTCAAAGAAATATGGAAAGATGCATGTTAGGAATAATGTGTAGATTGTGCAATGGTCAAGTTTGTATAATTTGCTAATAAGACTGAAAGACCAAGCAGGGATTCTCAACCAGCATATACAGGACTACCCCATGATTCTAATTTAAGCCCCTACCTAAACTTCTTAATTGGTACCACATAATTAACACCTTTGATATCACACAGCATCCCTTCATACAGTGTGATGTAGCTCAGGGTTCAAATATGGATTCTTCTCAGGTTTTTTCCATTGACTTAGGAGCTTATAAATACTAGCACTCATTAGGGCCATTTTAATTACTCCATTAATTTATACAATTATTAATCTGTATATTAATGACTCAGGGATCAGATTATTTCATCTGACTACATACATAATGCTATAATAATAAGGTACAAATTTGTGGAGATGCTTATTTCGTAATCTAATAGCTTTACTTAAATGTATAGGATAGTTTTGTAGTTCTCATTCATAAATGACACAATTAATTGATTAAAAAAAATAAGATTTTTTTACATGAATTGATATAATAAATGGGTTTCTTACAGATTTGTTAACATAAGAAAATTTACTGGCTTTTACATAATATAAGAGATGATGGGGGCTTACATTGAACAATACATGCCCTAATTAATTTAAATCATAAAACAGTTATCAGCCATTATGGGTTTAAAACTTTAATCAATTATATATTTGGGTTTATGAGACAATTGTGGTCGGGTTTGATTTCACGGTTACGTAGAGTTAGTAATGAATGCAGGTGCTGATTACAGATTATGACCTTGCAGTAATGCCCTAAGCAAATGTTGGCAATGTTAAGAAACATAAGAAAGATTGTCATAGCGATCGGATGGCATGGTTCATCAAAATAAGGATGTCCCTGGCCTCAGGGGTGCACCTGCTTCTAACCGAGAGTACACACAATGAAGTTGATGTGCTAAATCTCGGGTTTGGAGTCATGAGGAGTCATCAGCTCCATTGCACAACCTAGACTGGCACTATTAGTTTGATTAGGAACCTGTGCCCGCAAGGAGTATATTCTGCACTTGTCACAGTGACTATTCCAGATGAATGAACCATGCAGAGGTAATGAATCCTATAATATGACCATTGCAACACACAAGGAGAGCAGAATACAATTAATAAATGCATGATAAAGTATAATTTAATAAACCTTCCACTTATATTAAAATTAGACATTATGAAATTCATTTTTCTTATAACTAATAAGTATCTATTTAACCACATGATTCATTATTATAAAGTAGTACCTGTTTGCAATACAATATTTATTAATAAATCTTAAACTTGAAAAATCTAATATAATATTTAAACAATGGGAGAATTAATTACTCATAAGGCAGATTGACTGATAGCATGATCCATTACTTATTACATTACCTATATATGAATTGTGGTTTGTTTTACACATATATTATATTATGGATACATGCACTGCAACACAGACCTTTAAATACATTATCTATATTTCTGCCATGTAATAAATCTTTAATCATAACAGAGGGGGTCATTAATATTATTCTCTTTACATAAAATTAATTTATCAATTAGTAGCATTATTAATACTGGCTTTATATGAAGTAAGAATTAAACATAATCTAAATAATATATATATATTTCTATTTCAGATGTTTTCTAATTATAAAGCTGTTTTTAATGTATGGGTTGGATTATATCTTCATAGAGCAATACAATAAACAAGATTTATTTATATAATTGATTATTACGAATATGGTCGCCATCCTTCAATAACTTTTAACTAATTCTCAGAAATGGAAAATAACTTTACTTGACATGATGGGGGGATAAGAGTAAGAAAAGAAATCAGTTTAGATATGTTTTGTTATTTAATTCTTTTACAATTTTAAATTTAACATCTTCTCGACGTGCACTATCGCTTGGGATATTGATAGTCAAAAAGCATAAATACATTTAATGATTTAAATTTTTTTAACTCCATCATTCAAGTTAACATAAGTAATAATGCAAAAAAGATTTCTAATTTGTGAAGTAATTAAGACCAGTACATTTAACATAAATAAGAAATATTACATAAGATTTAATAAGTTAAGACTAGCAAAAGAACTTATTAATAATTGAGTTACAGTTATATAGCATTTGAATATAATTGAAACATTTTATCCACAAGATTATAATAACTCTCAGGATTTCTTCTGTGCAGATGGATTAAACAATGCTTTTCGAGACTTGCATGGTGTTGGTAGGATGTAGATGGATTTTGATTATATCAATGGAACCTTCTGCATGCTGGACTTTGCCGATACTGGAGGAGCTGATGCCTGACTATTTACTGATGGTGGCTAGTACTTTTAACATAGTAACTTGAATTACTAATAAGCAGGATCAGAATAATAAATTTTAGTACACATTGAAAATTTTTGCATTTAAACGAATCAAAATAATTAGATTAGACTTCTGCCTGTCCTTAAATCAAAACAATACACTGAATAATCAAACAATGTCTTATTCCCCACTTATATTTTTTTTTCCACCTGGTGTATCTCATGAGTTATTTAATAAATTGATTTAACATTTCCCCCCTTTAATTGATGTTCTATAAGTTTTTTACTTTCTCATACTTGAGTGCAGCCCATTGGTTTCCTTGCCATTGTTTCATTTTACATTTTACACCTTAAAATATGCACAGACTTTAAGCTGTAACTATTTTCAACCGATTGTCTCTATTTGAAGCTGTACATATATATACAGATATATATATATATATGTGTGGGTGTGCTGGCTTAACCATTCACTGTGGATTAGCTAAAGACCGTAAGTCCAATCACAGTGAAGGTATATCAAACTAAATGCTGATGCATGAATATATAATTAAATAACAAGGAGTAAGCTGTAAATTAAAATTGTTTAAAAGGGAATAAGAAAATAGTAAGTTTAAATTGTTATTTGGTTTTATTAAAATACGTTTGACAAAATTATAATTTTAGAGCTTAAACAGAAAAGATTGTATTAAAAAATCAAATGTTATGGAACCCATTAAGGAAGGAATTTAATTTAGAAAATCCATTGAATAAGGAAATTAAAATATAAGATAACAGAAAAAAACTAAACAATAGGCATTAGTTACTACTAATTGGTAGTTGGAATCTAAAATTTAAGTAAGAAGGGTATAAATAAAGAACTTTTTTTTTCTCTTTCTTACACTTATTGAAGCTTTCCGGCTTTGACTGAAGAAAATCTTATGTTGAAAAACCTAATTGAAGGAAGCTTTGACTGAACAGATTTTGCTGAGCTCCATGAACTATCTTCTCCTATTGCACTGTACTTGAAATCATCATCCTTTCATCTGATATATATATATATAAATTTGAAAGTGTACCATGCAGTAAAAATGTGTGAGCAGATCTTTTTGTCTCCACTCTACTGTCCACCTGTGGGTCAGAGTTGGAACAATGTAGCCAGCTGGAGAACTCTGATCGATGCCTGCTACCTATTAGTGAATACTACTCCAATGTACCCTGAAGTTACCGATAACTTGAACTTTCAGTTACCTTTTTCACTTTCATTTTAATTAGTAAATTGAATTTACTTCATTTAACTTTTAAAATTGTATATGTATGGCTTTGAATTATATAATCTGATATTTTATTACTTTCATTATGTTATATTTTGCTTTTGTATAATGGCGATTCTTAAAGTTCTAGATTACATGTAAATTATCATCTTAGTTGATTGCCATTGTACTCATTAGAAATATATATATATATATATATATATATATTGTAACCAAAACTCTCGAGCCAGCCACGTTGACGCCAAAAGCT
>JAQFVV010001711.1:0-50635 GCA_028023455.1 Epiperipatus broadwayi | reverse complement strand
ATAATAATAATAATAATAATAATAATAATAATAATAATAATAATAATAATAATAATAATAATAATAATAATAATAATAATAATAATAATAATAATAATAATAATAATAATAATAATAATAATAATAATAATAATAATAATAATAATAATAATAATAATAATAATAATAATAATAATAATAATAATAATAATAATAATAATAATAATAATAATAATAATTTGTTAA
This sequence comes from Epiperipatus broadwayi, assembly GCA_028023455.1. Taxonomy (NCBI): domain Eukaryota; kingdom Metazoa; phylum Onychophora; class Udeonychophora; order Euonychophora; family Peripatidae; genus Epiperipatus; species Epiperipatus broadwayi. Next base: position 50,410 of record JAQFVV010001711.1, on the reverse strand, counting down.
GATTTAAAAAAAAGAAATCCATGCTTTATGAATTAATTTAAAGAATGTGTTGCTGTCAGATAATGGAAAAACTCTGAAAAAAAGAACACACAAACTTTATTTTTCTTTGGAATGATTTTGCTTATTTTATCTGTTTTTCTTTAATATTCTGTGGATTTTGATGTAAGTTGTAAAGTAATTTCAGTAGAGATTACAAGGAGAGAGAATCATCTCTCCTCCGTTAATGTGTACTAGAATATATGAAGTGGATAACAACAATTACTATGCCCAATCATTTGAAGTCATTGAACATTTGGATTTGATATGAACCATAGTGTTTAATAAAATGAATAGTTAAACATCATCTAGTAATAATGCCCATGGAGTTCTATGTCATTATCTATCATCATGGAAATATTATGGAAAACATCACAGAAAATGGACCTGCAACCTGAAGATGTAGACTTTGATTACAGAAAGTAATATAAAAAAATAATTTCTGAAAATTCCTTGTAAACTAACTTTACTCTATTTTCAGTATTTTAAAAATCAAATAATAATAAGTTAATAGATATCTATTCAAATTTCTTTTTTTTTTAATATAATTTATTATGTCATAAGACTTAAATTCATTATTAATATTAAAATTTCTAGAAATTAAGTCAACATTAAAACATATTTAATATTTTTTTATTCTGAACATATGTAATTGTGATCAAAGATTTACTTGATCTGTAAGATATTTTTAAACAAAAAGAAAATGTTCATACTGTGTGAAAGATCAAATGTATTAACCTCTTTTTTGCTGATTATTTTATTGGCTGAGTAAGGTAAAAGTCTAAACTTGGAATTGGTCAATTCACAAACTCAAGCATCAAAATACAGTCAATTCACAAACCCAAGTGTCAAAATATATCCATCTTTTAATATTATATTCACTTTAGTTTCATTTGTAAAAAGTATATTAATGATTTGTCAGGTTATGAAAGTGAACAAAAGTTTTTTCAAAAATAAATTTTATTTTTAATTATAAAAATATTCAATAGTGGCAAATCTAAAACGAACGTTACTCATCAACTAAAAAGTTTTGCTGACATCAGTGATTTCTTTCCTAAATTTACATTGCGGATAAGTAAATAATTTTTGCTAAAGTCTTAACAATTTTTCTAAAATAATTTTATTTTTAGCATATTTTTTCAAAATAATTTATAATTTGTCAAAAAATACTTTTAAAATGGTCTAAAACATTCATTTATCATTTTCAAAATGAGAGAAAATAAATCATATCACTTTAGTTATTGTCAATCCATTTTCTTTGTCGAAATTTAACAGCCAATCAGCATTAATAACGGATGGCCCTCTTTCTTTGTTAGACCTCCAATGTCAGTTTTATTGATTTTTTACTTGTAAAATAATTCAAGAGAGGACAAAACATTTTACGGAACCTTTTTAACCTTTAAAAATAATGCAAAATCTTAATGGTAGCATTAAAAATGACAGAATTAGAGCGACTTGAAGATGATGTGAAACCGTCACGTTTTTAGTCGTAACTGTGACTATGATATTTAGTAATCTTTAGAATGTAGATTGCAACTTATTAATTGCAATCTATCATGAATAGGTTATAATAATACAAATATAATATAACAATCCATCAATTGTTAAAACAGAGTTTTTTAATATAAATAAATAAAATAATAACTAAATAATATTTCCAAGCACTTTCACTGCCTTGATAAGGACTTGTAAGAGTTGAAAGTGCTTGGAAATATTATTTTGTTATTATTTTATTTATTTATATTAAAGAAACTTTGTTTTAATGATTGATGAATTGTTATATTATATTTATGTTATATATTGACAGAATTATTATTTATTTATAATAATACAATGGATTATTTTAAGTTACAACTGTTGAACTCATTTTAGTCTTATTATATTAATAAGCTTATATTTTATTATTTATCTATGCATCATTTGACCTGTCTTCAAATTTTTTTATTTTGAAGGCATTGATTCACATATTCCAAACTACATTTTCACTAGATAATTTAATCGTTATTTATTGAATTATTTATTTATCAAATAAAATGCTTATTAGTGCATAAGCTTATTGGCATCTTATAAGTTTATGAGTGTATTTTGATGTAGATTGTGATTATTATAATTTCTTTTTTGGGTATGAAAATAATAAATTTAAGCATAACCTGAGTCAATCTGTTACAATATATATATATATATATATATTGTAACGGAATAGCGTTACATGGTATTGAAACCCAGGCATATGGGGGTATATTTAACTATAATCAATGGACGAAATAACTGACAGGGACAAAACTTTTATAAAAGCGGTCTTGCTTTAATAATAAGCGAAGAACAGCCGTTTCTAAAAGCCGATCGCAGCTATATAAGAGTACCTGTCAGATTTATTGAAAAAAAGAGTAAAAATTGTTGTTATTTTATTATTTTGTGTGTGTGTGCTAAGAATAAATCTATAATCCGTCGTTGTAGTTTTTTTTTTTATTCATTTTTGATTAATTAAAGAAGAATGATTGAACACAAGTTTAACTTTTATCAAATAATTTAAATTAATTAGCAATATGTTCTGAAATTCCAAGCAATCTCAGATTAATTTGTACAAACGTAATTAGTAAATGTAAAATTAGAAATTGAAACAATAGGCAGGATATGTGCTGGTACGCCGAGATAAAACAAGCCAAAATTAGAAACAGAGGTGTGAGAAAGTGTACAACGCTATTGTACGACTCAGATTTCTGTCCCCAGAGAAACAATACCTAAGAAAAACGGTTAAATTCCAAACTAATGTCAACAATCCCAGAAATCTCGGAGTTGAGCTGACACGCGATGGACTTATCAAATAAAGGGACTCACAGGTGCATGGGATTGATTGGAGGAGAAAAATTCAAGGTGTGAGGCCTACACGACGCTCAAAAAGGCTGAACAGCGTTTTCAGAGGACAGTTGTGCTCTTCTTTAGAGAAATTATTAAGAGACTTGATTTTTATTAGACGTTATGAATCTAACTGCCATGCGTTGCTGAATATAGAATTCGCGGCTTGACCGCCGGACCTCCGCGTCCAGACCAGCTGATTGCCATCAAGATGCTCATACCACCGGAGAACCTCATATTAGGACCACGCTCGCTTGGAGACCGCGCAAATCGCCGGAATACCTCATTAAAGAATAAGCTTCGCTCAGGATCCCATTACAGTCGTTCTACATTTCACAGGTAGCTATCGTAAAATTTGTTATATTCAATTGTACACTTAAAGAAATAACTTTAATATCCAGAACTATTATAAAGACATTAATCTAAAACAGTATAATTAATATTAATCATTTATGAACAGTTCGAGAATTTTTTTTACCTAATAAATTTGCCGACTGACCAACAGTCTGAAATAATATGTGCAAAGTAATTTGAAGTTTACCGTTAATTGTCTCGGCTTGCCGATCACATACCTGCGTTAATCATTATTAAACAGATTAAATAAATATTTATGTAGCTAATTAATTTTTTTGGTTATTTAATTGCTTGGAATTTCAACATAAATTTATATATATCGGAATGAATGCTTTAGCGTAAGTTTGTTTGTATGGAAATGAATGCAGTTGATATTTTGGGGGTGGGATTTTATTGATTTTATGCTTATGTCGTGATGCTTTTTAGACTAAAGTTAAGTTGGATTAATTTGTTCTGTGGGATGTAGGGCGGGCCTTTCTATGATTATAATAACGGAGGTAGTGTGAAGGGTAATTGTGGCTGTGTTCGTTTCATGTTTCCGACTGGAGCGAGGCACGGGCATGTTTTGTGATATAATTGAGTGGGCTTATGCACATACGTGGCGGACTCTTCTAAAAGTTCTCCTGGCGCCTATTACTGGGATTCGATTCGAATCTATGTATAAAATAAATAAAGCGTACGTGTATGGGTGTTAGAAATTATCGTCGCAGAACATCATGTAATCCCCGGACGGAAGAACACAGCGGGTGCCAACAAAAAAAGGAATCGTCAAGCAAGGATTAACGGAGGTAGTGATGTTGCCACGGTCGCGTGGGAGATTACAATATATATATATATATATATATATATATATATTGTGTGTAATCTTGTGTAAGAAAATTACTGTTTGTACATATGCTATTAGATTGCTATTAAATTTGCATGCACAAACTCATCAATAAGTGTTTTTAAAGGCCAAAGTGTATCACTTATACTTAGAGCCTAGTCATATATAAGCCAATCATTATTGATGGTGCTTAAATCAGGACTTGATCTAATTATGAGCCTGATATTTCAAATGATAAATTATTTGTACAAATTTAGTTTATATAGCACATGGAAGAGAACGTTTATTTTTATTTTTAACTATCTGAAACTTTGAATTATATTAGTTTGAATATATGTATATATATATATAAAGTTGAAAGAAAAACTAGAAATAAACACAGACAAAAATTATAGTAGATATTTTCTACATTCATTGAAGTAAAAAAATAAATAAATAATAACTCTGATTTAAAATATTGTTTTATAAATTAAACTTTTAAAAGGTCTGAATAAATATATATATTGTATTATTATTATTCTGATTGTGAAATGTAAAAACACAATACTTGTTTTTGAAATTTTTTAATTAATTAAAACACAAATGTTTTCAGAGAGATTACAGAGATAAAAATAAAAACTCTGTTTTTAATCAAGGTGTTATTATCACCTTAGATGATTTTATAAAATGGCTGATAACAAAATTAGCTCCAGTCTGGATAGTGATTTTTGAAGAGAACAGTTTGGCTTGCAGTTTTGTAAGAGTTAGCAGAAGAGCTAGCTGTAAAGTTGGCTAAAATATTTTGTGAAGAGTTGGGAACTGTAGCAGAAAATGGCCACAGTAAAGCTAGCTGCAAAAATAGCTAGAATAATTATCAAGAGAACTGCCACTAGGATGTAAGAAGGCAAGATAGTAGACTGTTTTCCTTAGCAGGAGTTTGAATTCACATGGAGGAAAAGGTTCAAGATTCATTGTAATTCATAGCCTTAAAAGTGTTCTGGAAAACAGTTTGCTGACATGAAGCTTACAAAATCCAAGTATAAGTAGAACTGACTACAGAAAGGAAAAAGCCAACCATACCTGAATTCTGTACTTTTACCTGATGATGACAATTGTCTGGATTAACCAAAAAAAAAAAAAAACAACTTGCCCAAGAGAAACACCAGCTGAATAAACAAGTAGTTATACATAAGCTGCTGTGTTTACATATGTGAAGAGAAGCACAGATAAACATGTATACAAAAGTGAGTTGTTTTTAAATAATTCATTTTTGAAGACATTTTAAATCTATATTTTTAAAATTAAAGACGTTTATAATTAGTTAAGGGATAACCTGATAAAAAGCTTTTTAATCTCTCAAAAATTGACTATACTTTTTAAAAAAAAGAATAAAGAAAGCTTTAATAGAATTTGATAAAGTGATTTTTTTAATATTGATTAAATATATAAATTTTATGTAATAATTATTTATTGTTTGACAAAATTAAATTTGTTAATAATCTGTGCCATTCTATATATGCATTTTAGTAAACCCAGCTTAAGTATCTGTATTATTTAAAATATAATTTAAAAGCTTACTCATGTATTATTGTAAAACAAGTTTAATATGTTCAGAAATTTCACACATGTATGTGTGCGTATATCTGTCAATTATATTGCAAATACCAATGCTTGTCGTGTATAACACATATGTAAAATTTAATCATTTTTTATAATTATTTTATGTTAATTGAAATGTTTTTATTGTATATTACAAAATGATATCTATGTATGGATATATATATATATATATATATATATATGTGTGTGTGTGTGTGTTTATAGAAACTTATTAAGAAATATTGTCAATCAATATAATAACTTTAATTGTGTATATAATTTTGTATATTATTCAAAATCAGAAGCCTGATTCTGCAGATCTTAAAATTTATTTTTTTTGTTATTAATAAACTTGTATTTAATTGTTAAAAATTGTTTCCATTCATCTCTTGGTCACATACAGTAATAGAGCTTGTGTTCTCTGAGCTAGATTTGTGCATGTGATAAACATATAAATGGGGATGTGTACATAGTGCTTTGGGACATCCAGTGATGATCAATCATCATCCGGGTTGGCACATAAGACTGTATTCTTTAAAGCCCATGCACTATATTTTAATTTAGTCATATTAAAAGTTAAGTTTATAGTTGGCCATTACAAGTGGCCTGAGCATTGATGATGATCAGCATGTTTTTGTATCCAAGCATTATTGTTTGATTTTTATGTATTCTGATGGATGAGCACTTAAATGGTGCATCCAAGTTATGTTTAAATAATTCCCCAAGCTGGCAAAACTCAATAGTTAGCCTGGACTAAAGAAAATCCAGGTTGACTGTTGATTTATATTTTTTATTATTCACATCCAGTCACAAGATTGACTGTTGATATATTGTACTGATTTGTTTATTCCCATCAATGTTGATGATGGATGGTTATTTCTCTTGAGTATGTTTACTTTATAATGCCAGTTGATATTTGCTGGTGGATTTATAGTTGCTCTTCTGAGTTAGCTGGCTGATCTCTCAATCTTCTCAGAGATTTTTTAATCTCATACTCTTATATCCCTTAAATATATCTTACCTTTATCCACCCTCCATCCCATTACAATATATAATCTTGTGGAAAGAAATTACTCTCACGCAAATGCCAACAATATTAAATTTACACACAGTCACGAATCAATAAGGGTTTTTAAAGCATAAGTAAATCAATTATGCTTAGAAACTATATTTTTATAAAACAACCCTTATTGATTGTGCTTAAATTAGGACTTGATCTTCTTATGAGCCTGATATTTCAATTGACAAATAATTTGTACAAATTTAATTTATCTATCCTTTCATAAGATGATATATATATAAAACAATTCACTAGAATAAAACTACAATTTTTTTTAAAAATGCCTATATAAAATTAAAGATTAAAATTCTTTGCTATAGCCAGCTTCGGCATATTCGGCCATCTTAAGTAGCAATACGTTAATATTTAAATATTATCAAACTCTCACACCAGTAACGTTCCCACGTGAATTACCTACTTTCCATAAATTGTGAATATTAACACAATGACACTGTTTATTCAATACATTATCCGTACTATATATATATAAATCATTTACTACATACATTCAAACTAATAAAATTCAAAGTCGCAAATAACTAAAAATGAGAAACTTTTGATTCCCTGTGATACATGAAATAAATTTATAAAAATAATTTATGAATTGAAATACCACTTTGGTTTCAGGTGAGTCTATATAAATTTAATATCAATCTAATAGCAAATGTATGAAGAGTAATTTCTTTCTATAAGATTGCATACATAAATTGTCTAAATTATTTATTTTATATATGTATTAAATCACTGGAGATATTCTATTATGCACACTCACATACATCTACTAGAAGAAAAAAATAATCAACTTTTGTTTGTTTAAATTATATTAATTTAAAATCATAATTAAAGAAAATGAAATTTGCCAGATGGTATAATGTTTCTTACAATGTTTCCTTTATGATCATTTATTTTACTTATTTCTTGGCTTTAGGAAGATCGTAATAAAAAATTTAAAAAAAAGGTATGCTAGAAATCATACTTGATCGCTTTTTTAATTCATTCAGATTTTAAAAAAATATTTGTAAAAATTTAATTAAAAAAATCGGCATTATTAATCGTAATTTGTCCTTCAGATGGCTTGGAAAACAAAATTAATGACGACTTAACTACCTATAAAAGAAAGATTCTAAAACTTTAATCGGATTTTAATTTACTTCATTTAATAATCGGCCGAGACCGTTCGAATATCGGAATTTTTTTTTAATTATGTCGGCAGACTTTATTTGAAATAAATATTTGGCTTATTTTGAAACAAAATATAAAATGTTAATCGTTAAATATTGCTTATGATTTTATTGTATATATTTACATCATCATCATCATTATCAATTTCACTCATTATCGATTCTTTTCAAGTTAGAAGATTAATTCTCTATGTTTAATTCTTTTTTTTTTTATCCATAGTTTCAATGTTCTAATTCGCTCCACCAAATAATCTTATTTCACTCATCCATCTTAAAAATGATCTTTTTACAAGTCTTTTATAATATAGTAGAGTTAATTTTAAGACTTCAATAAATATATATTAGCTATCATTACATTTAGAGAGCAATTCAGATTTATCAATTTTAATCTCTAAACTCTCTCAATATTGCCACTCCTAATCATTTACTTTCTTAGTCATACCTTTGATTTGAACTCTTCTTGTTCTCAATGTAAATAATTCTATAATTAGTAGTGCCTTTATCTAAAATTTTATATTGTTTTATTTTGCTATGTTATTAAGTGCTAAAGTTACCGATTCACATGTAAACAAGTGATAAAACCTTCATTAAAATCCGTTTTCAAACACATAAATGTATTTTCTTTTAACAACAAGCTATTTTTTCCCCAAAGCACTCCATCCATAATTAAGTCTATGATTAATTTCATTTATCATGGTTTTATTTGTATTTATAATTTAAACAATTCTTTAATTATTTCAACTCCTTTATCTTTCCAATTTAATCTGCAATATATTTCCTGCAAAATTATCTGAAACAGCTTAATCACTATACAAATTAATTATGCGGTTGCATTTTTATAAATATTATTTACATTTTCAATGGTCATTACTTAATATTCCAATCTGTTGTACAGAGTTATATTTAATTTTATACCCAACAAGTTCTATAAACAAGTGGTAAAACGTAAAAAAAACGCGTTAAGATTTTGTATAGATCCCTAGAAAACTCACCATTTTGTAAATTTTATCAATTTTTTTTTAAGTGTCATAGCATCGGCCGGGACGCGAACCCGCTACCCGGGCAACTGCCTGCAAGTGCAAGGCAGTCGCGCTGACCTCTCGACCACCAATGCAAGACAATTTTATTAAATTTGTTTCAATTTTTTTAAATATTAAAGTATTTCTTTATTCTGCCAATAATCTACAACTTCTATAACTTTTAAAGAACTTAAATAAAACTTTGCCATCAACTAAATTTAACGTTTGATTTTTTTTTAAAAAAAAAATCTTTATAATGATTCTATTATTCTCTCTAGATTTTACCTTCTTCATAGGTTTAATTAATTGTTTGTTTATTTGTTTTTTCATTTAAAAATGCATGACATATTATTACATTTATTCATTGTTTTATGTAACACTATTTATTTTATTTAGAGTCTATCTTTTTTAGCAATATTTTTTTTATTTTTTATTGCTGAAACAAGTTTCATTATATTATCAAGATAATGTAATACTTTTATTCTCTTTTATAGCTTTCGTTGCCAATTAATGACATTAAGATAATTATAACCTTCTTTGTGTCGTTTTACATAATTTCAGATATTACATTCTTCTAAATGGATTTTTTAAATATATATATATTTCTATTCTGTATACAGTTCTTTGTGTCAATTAAAAACTTTCTGTTAATTGCTATTTTTTTGTACTTACTTACCTATGTCATTTAGTAGTCTATTAATTACCTTCTAATTGAACATTTTAGAGACTCTATTATTATTATAATCTATTAATTTACAAAGATTTATGAGGTGTATAGTTAATTTATTAAAGTGTTTCTGTAACTTAAAGGTATCAATTGCCATTAATGTTTTTTTTTTAGAGTTTTTGTTTCTATCTTTGCATTATCATATAATGTGTATTTCACTAATGAAAGCTCATTTACTAAGTTGAATTTAACCATATTACAGCTCTCTAATATGTATTTCATGTTAATTATAAAGTAATTTACTGCTCAGCCTTTATTCTGCTCCATTTCCATTTCACTTAGAAATTTTGTCAGACGAAAAAATCATAATGTCCAGTTTGTTTATCTTTCTATCATTTTCGAATTCTATCATAAAAACTTTTCAACAATTACAAAGTATTGTTCAATCTGCTTTTTACACAATTATTTAAAATATTTCCTTTTGTAATTGTAAACTTGACTTATCAACATTTTTATATAAAATAAATCCCCTACCTGATATGATTTCAATATATCATTATAGTATCAATCAATCAATAGTGTTCTCTCCTATGAAGATACAAAGGAGGATAGTCTTGCAAATAATTCTCTTATTTCTTCATTCTTTTTTATTCATTAGCAAGATCTTGAATTTTACATATGTCTTTTTATCCCATATCCTTTAGCAAGATAATTTTTTTCTATTCTTGCTTATTGTTTTCATTTACCATTCGATCCAAAACATCCTTTATTAAACTATTCCTTCTTTTTAGTATCTCTTTTCTCTCTAATTTTATCCATAATCTTTTTTATTTACTCTTTCTAAAACTTCCTCATTTATTATTTTATTCATCCAGTTAATTTTCTTTAATCTTCTTCGTGACTGCATCTTCAAGACTTTCACTATGCTTTTTTTTTATTTTTTATTCATGTTTAACAGTCATGCAATAATAAACTCCACATATAATAATTAATATTTTAGTTAATTTATTTTTCAATGGTGCACAAATGAACTTTCTTTTAATAAACTTCAACTTTATCAATACTATTGTTTTAAAATGTCATCCTTGCTTTTTCCATACTCACTCAGCAAACTATCCAAATATCTAAATTCATCATTTATTGAGCTATATTATCATGAATAACAACTTGTCTTTCTTTGTATTTCCATAAATTTTGGCAGTCATAGTAGCAACTTTCTCTATACAATATTTCCATTTATTGCAAGCCATAGCAATCACACACTTTACCCTTTTAACATTAAGCTTTCTTCCATATTTCATTCAACCTTTCTCCAATTTCTTCATCATAATTTTGAGATTCATTTCATTCTCAAGAATAAAAAACATATCTGCTAAGTTGATATATTTTATGATTCACCTCCGATATTCGCTTTTCCACAATCCAAACATTTATCTTTTATTTTTTAACGAAACGTTAAAAAGTGGCAGGTAATATGAAGGAATCTTGTCTACCTCTAATTTCTTTATTCATTTCTTCAGTCTTATTATTCTCCCATTTTATTCTTAATCTTTTCCCAATAAACACATTACACATCAATCTTCTCTTTTTAAAATAGTATATAGAACACAAAATATTAAAATTACTTAATTTTTCCAAATTTTCTTTTTTTTAGAATTGATTTATAGATATGTATTTATTATCTGCATTTTTTAAACCTGGTGTTTTTTTTTTTCTCTACACTTTACCAGTTAGTTCATAATATATGTGTGGCTGAATGTTATTATTCAAATTTAAGAACCAGAATTAAAATCAGTAAAAATACTTTTTTAAAAATTATTTTCTTTTCAAACACATAGACATATTTTGTTCTATATATAACATTATTTTCCAAAAGTACTTTAGAAACTTTGTTCTATGATTAACATTATCCATTATACTTCCTTACATGTAATTATTTTTTTTCTTTCTTATTTTTGAATTGCTATTACATATCATTTAAATATTTGCAAGATAATCAAGTCATATATCACTTGACTTAATTTAATAAGATTGTATTACAAATGTTATATGACAAAAGCCAGTGTTACAAACCAGTCTGCCGATAGCGTTCTGAAAAGCTTGATAAGAGCTATAGCATGCTCGTTACATAACACTTAAATATTTGTAGCTTTGAACATTAATCATATTCTTTTACTCCTCTGAAAACTCTTATAATATTTTATGAAAGTATTGTGAGCCATCAACCATCATTTGCAGAATCTACTGGATTTAGATAATACTCATTTTCTTGCCTTATTATTTCAATTTTCAGAAATATTTCCCATAAAATATTCATAAAATGATGTGGGAAATGGAAATTACTAATATTACTCATTTTAATGTTAACATAAAATATGCTCATTGCATTTTCTTTTTGCTAAAAAATAGTTCAAAATTACAAATTATCTTGAAAATATGTATTGATGCTTTAACTGTGACAAGATACTTATCAAAGATATGACATAGATAATTTATTTTTTGAAAAAGTATAGTCATCAACATATAATTATAATATATTTCTCCTATATTTATATATCAACCAAATAATATTTAAATGGCCATAAACTAATAAACATCTCTGACTTCTAATCTATAGATTGTGTTTCTTTATCTTTAACTACCTGAAAATTAGGATGCTGTTTTCTTGGTGTGTGAAAGCAGTGAAGATTAATATTTGTGCATATAAACATAAATTTGGTTAATTACATTATAAATATAGAGTTATTTATAATATTACAAATAGAAAACAATTATCTTAAATCTAGATATGCTTTAGTTTAACCGTTTTGAAAAAAATTGTTTAAAGAAGCATATTAATACATTTTATGTTCAAACATTCATCTTCTATGAAATACAAAAAGATGAAAAATCACAATAAAAGAATATGCATGTAAGTTTGGCAACAATTTTTTATCAACAATTTTTAAAAAAAAATGAAATAACAGAATGTTTCTTTAAATAAATTTTGGAACTGTTTTATTTTTAAAACTTTATTTTCTAAAATTCACAATCAGATTAACTGTTTATAACACCAAACATCTTCAATGCGTTATGCTGAATTTGAAAAAAATAATGCATGCCTTCATAAATGAATTGCCTGCCAATATTATTTTTCATTAGAATGTATATTTCTTTCAATATCTTTATGCCACCTATTACAAAATGTTGTAGTTAATAAAAGTCAAATAATAGAGCTTAATTAATTTTTATCTTGTGTCATTTGTCTAAAAGTTTTAGATCTTAACGTCTAATGCATCTTTCTTCTAGAAACCAAAACCTTAAGCTTGAAACTAGTCTGGAGATGCTCAATAAGATATCATAGGATAGGGAGTTATTAATCAGTATAATTTGAAATCTATTAGTTAGTAAAACTTATACCTATTGGCATAAAGTTTGTGAAAGAAAGATGTACTTTGTTAAAACAGTAATATGTAAGCTGAAGTCATGTAATAGAATCAAGTGATACTTTACTGGTTATTAATTTTTATTTATATAGAATATGCATAGAACATCATTTATAAAATAGATAGATTTATATTAAAAACAATAAGAGTTTAAATCTCTGTCTTGTGTTGCGACTTAATTAAGAGTTCCATGTACAGTCATCATTATATCTGATTGGCTATCATATAACCATTTGTAAACTATTTAGTAAAATTGCTGATTATTTGTGGGCGTGTTTATTGTTAAAATAATTTAATAAAAACTCATGATTAGAACTATAATGTTTTATATTTCTTTTAGCAATTTAATCAATATAACCATTTCATTTAATCAAGAAAGTATCTGGAAATGTTATAAAATAAATAGTTGTCTATAAATATTTAATGTAAAGCAAAACTTATAAGTAATGATATAATGTGAATTGCTACTACTCATGATAAAAAAAAAAAAATATGCCATTTGAAATTAGAGTTGGACTTTTTTTTTTTTATTATTTAAATGATAGTATCTTTGGATTAATTTGCAGGTAGACTTACAAAGCAATCATCAACTCGTACCATGAGATTGATTTTGGATTTTTTTTAAAAAAAAACCCTTGAAAAAAGACAAAAAATAATACTTTCACTTCTCGTTGTATACAAATGAATGTGCTGCTACCAATTTAAAATGTTATTTGTAATTTATTATTAATATTTATAATATATGCTATAAAGAAATTTTTCCTAATTAAGTTAAATAAAAGATTTGTCCAAAGTCGGTAATTTAAGAAAGATTTTTAAAAACGTTTGTTCTAGAAAATGTGAGTTAGTTTTAATAACTATAACTTTTTAGGTAGAAATTTAGGCTTGGAAGTTGATATGAAACCCAGAATAAAATAGACTTCTGCATAGAACAAAGTAAAATTTATGCTATTTCAAATTAATGCGAAAGCGATTTTAACTACAGTGTACTACAATGGTCTGAAACATTATCGTATTCATGTAATACCACCACGAAACACAACAAACAATTAGAAGTTTCATAATAATTATAAAGATGAAAAATCCATATTTATGTTCATCAACTACTTAGATGTGATAGTATAGAATATATAATTGTGAAGATATTCTTACGAATGAGAATGTAAAATAAATGAAGTGTAATAAATATCCTAAAACCATTTTATACTTGAGATTAGCTTTTATTTGAAGAGATAGAGTGCAGTTTTAAACTATAAAAGTTATTTGGAAAAAATCAAAAAATAAACATACATAAGTCTTGATATAGAATATGAAAATACTTAGAACTGATTTACATTGTAATGGCAAAATTATATTAATTTAATTCGATCTCATACTCAACTTTGGTACTTTTTTTCCTGTAATCAATTACTGCACCAGTTATAATTGATGGCTAATAAAATTGGTGAAACACGCTGTTTAACATTTACGTCTGAAATAATGTCGGCTTCGTGGTTCATATAACATTTAAGCAGATATAAATATTTTTTTTTAATCAAGCATTGGTGGCCGAGATGTTAGCGACAACTGTTTTATAGATGGTTGTACCGGGTTGGCGGGTTCGCTTCCCGGCTGATGCTATGACACATGGGAATATATATATATATTTTAAATAAGAAAAAGTATGTACATTATTTATTTTATCAAATTAATTATAAAATTTATTTCATTTTTTATACTATTATTATATAACTTAAATCAATCTTATGAATTTATTGGAAAATAAATCAATTTAGTTATAGCAGCATGTACGCCAACAACAGAATAAAAGGTTATTATATATATATAACCTATAAAAATTCGATTAATAGTTTCTGCGAACGTATTGAAGAAAAAAAAATTTGAAAGAACGATGATTTAGCTAGCGTTATTAACCTCCGATAAAATTACGGAGTTTCTTGTTAAACTTAAATGAAAGATTTCAAATAAACCACGAAACTCTATAAATATCTGATGATAGTTTTGAATCTTTTTCTTTTCTATTCAAAAATATTTTTTTGACTGTTGTCATGTATGTATATGTGGCATTAACTTGAAATAAAAAAGTTCAAGAAGCTTTTTTCTGTTTTAAAAAAAAAAACTAAATAAAAAATAGAACTCTAATGTTAAATTATCTAAATTATTACGTTTAAGACTTTATCTATTTTATATATCGATTCAAAAAACCAAAGTTTTAGCCTTACTAAAGATTAATAGCTGGTCAATTTTAAAAATAATTACATATGTACAATTTTAATAATCTCCTTACTTCCTCTTTTTTTTTTATTCTTCATATAAATAAAGACACAATGGAAGACAAATGACCCCCAAGATGCATTTCGTGCTGAACCGGCACTCAGTTGGCCCAGGCCACCAGCTCTCACATATATCTTTACTACATGAAGAGTATTTATCTATGGCGAATTGTCATATCTTTATTTACAACTGCCAAACTTGCTCCACTCACAACCTCGACTTCGTAAATTTTTGATAAACCTAACTCGTTTATCATTAATAATTTTTTAAATTAGAATTTTTCTCTAGCACAAATATAAACTTTAATACAAGTTAAAGATTGTTAGATCGGACTTTTACACATAAACACACACATACAGGGCTATTCATCTTCCTTCTCGTATGCGTATAATCGCTTATTTTAATAATCTCCATACTTCCACTTTCTTTTTTAATCTTTATATAAATAACGATATTTTAAAAAACAAATGACCCCCAAGATGCACTTCATGCCAAACCAATGTTCATCAGTTGGCCTAGGCAATTTATTAGTATTTTTGGAAGCAATATAGGCTAATGTGCATCTTGACGTCATTACTTCATATACATGTACTCTACTACGAAGTGACAAATACTGGAAATAGAATTACAATAGGATTTATTATAAATAAAAAGTGAAAGAAAAGTATTATGGAGATTGATAGGGTATTGGACAGAGTGGCAAAGTTAGTTATTCAACTTAATAGCAGGTACCAAATACAGATAATTCAGGTTTATGCCCCAAGAAGTTCTCATAGTGATGAAGTAGTAAAAGATTTTTATATGGTATGTACAAAAAGCTTTTGATCAGACTTAACAACATTTTCAAATTGTAATAAGGGACTTAAATGCTAAAATTGGTAAACAAATGAAAGATGAAAGTGTTGGCAGTAAATTTGGTTATGGTAAAAGAAGTGGGAGAGGACATAGACTTGTGAGGTTTCCATAAAAAGAAAAACTTTATATTATGAATTCTTTTTCCGAACAAAATTTTAAAAGATAATGGACATGGAATCATCAAAATGAAAGTACAGCAGAATTGGATTATACTTTGACTAACAGGAAATAGATATTTCAAGATTGCAATGTCCTTAATAAATCTAATGCAGTATGTGAACAACGATTAGTAAGATGTAAGATATATGTAATTCAAAACTAGAGAGACAAAAATTATTAAAAAAAAAACAATATTTACAGTTGATATTCCTAATTTTCAGATCCATTCTAATGAATTTAAATTATAAATTGCAAATCATTTTCAAGTATTAGTAGGTTTTAAACATGATTCAGAATTGAATGAAATTAATAGGAAAATAACTGATACACTTTTAAAAACTGCAACAAAATTAGCAGGTAGAAAAAAAATAACAATTGATCAATTAAAAATTCTACTTAGAATAGAGAATTCATGAAAAAAGAAGAAATATGAAAATATATAAAAATGATGCATTAAGAAGGACTGAATATCTCAAATTTTGTAAAATGGTGCAAAAAGAGTTGATAATGACATAAGAAAGTATAATTATAAATTAGCAAGAAAAAAGTAGAAGAGAATAAAAATCTTAAGAAGGTAAATCAATATTTTGATATTGGTATTTGAGCATATATCTGCAATAAGAAAAAAAGATGGAACTATTATTAAAAAGAGAGATGACATCGTGAAATAGGTAAAAGAGTTCTACCAAGAATTATATAGTAATAGAGAACAAGTACCTCCTACATGTACTATATCTTCTGAATTGCCCTGAATTTTAAACAAAAACATGAGATATGTAATTAGAAAAAACCTCCAGGTAATGATGGAACTATAATCAATACATTAAAAGAAGCAGGTGAAGAAATAAAAAAAATTGGCAAAGCTATACACAAAATATTATATGATAAAGTTGTACCAAATGATTGGAAGAATGAAGCATTAATGTTAATATTTTAAAAAGGTAATAAAGAAGATTTACAAATTACAGTTTTATACAAAATTTTTACCAAGGTAATTATAACTTATCTACAGAGAACATTGAATCTCAAACTGCCAACAACAAGCTGGACTTAAAAGTGGGTTTCATACAATAGTTATTATCCAAGTATTGAGAGAAATTATAGAAATGAACAGTGAATATGAGTTGTTATTATGTTTTGATTTGTAGATTAAGAAAAGGCATTTTATTTATAAACATTTCTTTAGTGATTAAAAAATTAAATCATCAATGTATAGATCCAACATATTGTCATATTCAGAAAAATATTTATAAAAATACAACAGCAAGAATTAGATGACATAATGATACTAGAAATGTTAACATTGAGAAGAGAGTAAGACCAGGTGACACCATATTTCCAAAACATTTTACAGCACTGCTGCAAAAACATGGGAATTTAAAGGAGTAAAAGTAAATGGAGATTATTTTAGTCATTTAGGCTTTTCATATGATGTAGTTGTCTTTGCAAATAATGCTTCAGAGCTTTAAGAAATGTTTCAAAAGTTATCAGATGAAAATAAGAAAGTGGGACTAAAAGTAAATGTCAAAAAGACTAAACTAATGTTCAATGGATTTTATCAAAAGTTGAAAATAAAGATTGATAATGATGAGCTAGAAGTTATCGATTAAAAATATGTTGGATGGATTATTACTACAGCTGGAAACGTAATGGATGAAATTAATCATAGAATTAAATTAGATTAAGGTGCTTTTGATACAAATAATGTAATATTAAAAGGAAATTATACCTATGTATTCGAAAAGGAAGATTTTTAATAAATGTGTTTTACTACTTCTTACTTATGGATCTAAGACCTGGATTAATTAAAAAGCAATACAGATACTTAAGACTCCTCAAAGAAGTATGGAGAGATGCATGTTAGGAGTAGCAAGAAGAGATTCAAAATGCAATACATTGGTAAAAAAACAAACATGTGTTACTGATATCAATGAAAGAATTAAAAAACTAAAGTGGAGTTGGGACACACATATTGTTAGAAGAGATGATAATAGATGTACAACTAAAATTTTTAATTCGATTCTAAGAGATTGTATAAGACACTGAAGAAGACAATAAGTTAAATGGATGGATGAAGTAGGGAAGTGTGCAGTAGTAATGTGGAGAAGAGAGGCTAGAGATTGGAAATGGAGTAAACATGGAGATGCCTTCATCCTGAAGTGGATTGCTAATGGTTGATTATGATATTCTGTGTTAACTACCCTTTGTTTATTTATAAGATTGCTAAATTTACTAGAATAAACAAACATATAAAATAGCAAACTTCCTTTGATTATAATTTGAAAATTATATATGTATATATCATCATCATTTTCAACCATTATCAATCCATGGAATGATAAAAATCTTTCGCTGTTCAATATCTAGCCTTTTTTCTCCACATCACATGACAGACTTATTTATTTCATTCTCCATTTCACATGTGTTCTCTTTTTAGGTCGTTTACAAATTTCTGGAATCCAGTTTAAGATTTCAATTATTATCTCTTCTAACAATATGTCCAGTGCAATTACACTTGTCTTTTAATTCTTTCAATGATGTTAGTAACACCTGTTTGATCTCCTATGCATGTATTTTGTTTTTAATCTCTTTTTGTTACCACTAACATGCATCTCTCCACATTTCAGGGAATGGTCTAAAATCTTGGCCTTGCTCTTCTGTTAAGTGTCCAAGTCTTAGATTCATAAGTAAGAACTCGTAAGACACATTTATTAAACACCTTCCGTTTAAAACACATAGGCATATTTCATTTTAATATTAAGTTATTACTACCAAAACACTCTGATCAAGTTTGATTTTATGATTAATTTCATCAATTCTGACTTCTAATTTCATCAATTTTGACTTCATCTAGAATAAAAGTCTCACTAAGATATTTGTAATTGTTAATTTCTTCTAACTCATCATTATCAATCTTTATTTTTATCTTTTGAGAAAATCCATTGAAAATTACTTTAGTTGTTTTAACATTTACATTTAGTCTTATTTTCATCTGATAACTCTTGCTATATTTCCTAAACTTTTGAAGCATTATTGTCAAAAAGAACTACATCATCTGCAAAATCTAGGTGACATAAATAATCTCCATTTATTTCTATTTTTAGCTTCCCATTTTAATCCACAAAATACAATGTCTTGGAGATATGTAGTCACAGAGTAACATATCCTTCTCAATGTTATTTTTCCTAATATCATTATGTAATCTAATTGTTGTTTTGGGATTTTTAAAAATATTCTTTGTATATGATCAATTTCCTGGGTCTATACTTTGATGACCCAATGCTTTAATCAATAGAGAAATGCTTATACAATCAAATGTCTCTCATAATATATAAATACAAAGCATAATTCAAGTCATATTCATTGGGTTTTGGTTTAACTTCTTTCAATACATGGACATGATCCACTGTACTTAAAAAACTTTTAAATCCAGCTTGCATGTTTGGTTGGTTGAAATTTAAAAGTCTCTGTAGACAATTTGAAATTAATTTGTTAAAAATTTTGTATAAAACTGATAAAAGACTGATGTAATTTCTAACATCTTTATCACTTTTTTTAAATATTAATATTAATACTGCATTCTTCCATCATATAATAAATCTTTATCATTTAGACATTTGGTATATATCTTTGCCAAAACTTTTTCTAATATTCACCCTTCTGCATTTCTGCATTTTTCTACCAGATGGCAGTTTGAGTAAATAATCCCTGTTATTTTTTATTAAAACAATTACTTAATTATGAATCAATAAATTGTACTTTATTTATTAAAAATATAAGTTTACAAACAAAATGTATGCTTTATAATATCATATTTAAACTTTCTGCCAATAGAAAACAAAAAATAAAGTGAAATACGATTAAACATGTAATAATAACAATAATGTATTGTTTTGTTTTTTATTGGATAATTATAACAAAGATTTAAAAATAAATAAATTAACAAAATTTTTGAAAATTAGCATTCATTTTTTAAATGTGATATTTTAATGTCATAAAAAAGCTATGAAAATTTATTTTAAAATTAAAATTACATTTCAGTTATCTAAAGATCACAAAGATTTTAAACTTTGGTATTTAATGACATTTAATAATTAGTTCTTTAATATCAACTTTTCATTGTGCAATACTAATGTTAGTTTATTAGATTTATTGTGACTTAATTGTGTGAGAAATGAATAAGTTACATCTGCAAAATTCCTAAGAAAAATTCATATAAATGTTTAAGTAACCTTAAACATAATACCGATATTTTCAGTTATTTGCGTCAAAATTATGGGATATGAGGAAGCGATGTGATGTGATGTATTTTGGCTTCTCGTTAAATGAAGTCAAAAATATCTCAGCAATTATGCCCAGATAAACCTGTTAGCCACTTTATTTTCGATTCCCCACTCTAAATCTTCCCATATTCTGCCCCATCCCATTTCCACAACAAAATCTTTGTCAACTCTATGGCCTTTATATCTAAATCCTCTTTATTTTTTCGCAAACCCAGCATATAAACCAATAACTCACTTTCTGTATAATCACTTTGTTCATATCTATTCTCCCATAACTTTATTATCTGTACCCTTTCTGCTTTCAAGCATTTACATTCAATCAACAGATGCCTAATATTTTCTATGCCTTCCTTACACAATTTGCACACTAAATCACCCATAGTTTTCCATTTACATGTATATTCTCTTGTTGCTAAAGATCCCTTTTGAGCCTTAAACAATAAGCTACTTTCCTTACTACTATCATAAATTAACTAGCATCCAATGTTCCATTTACTTCTATATATATTTAAACTCTTCTTACCCTCCATACTAGTTCTCCATCTCTCCAACTCCCTATTTTTTATTAATGCTTCTATTTTTTATCCCATTACTTACCACTATAACACTCAACAATCCTCCTAACACAATCATTCCACCTTTTATACAAGTATACTGATATAAATTCTTTATCCAAATCTTTTGCATACTGCATTATCTTTCTCACTCATCTTGTTACCTGCCCTTTACTCATATCCCAATTAAACACTATTTTGGCTATTCTTTTACTATCCATAAACTGCAACCTACCAAACATTTTCATTTTACTTTTTGCATCTCTCATATAAAAACTTGACCATCCCATTTCTCCTTGAATTGTCTCCTTCACTGTCCATATCTCTACATCTAATGGATGTCTTCCTACTTCTCTTTGCACTTTCTCTAAATAATTTAAAATGCTTTTACTAACACATAATGCATCATTACCATATGTTAACCCTGCTACTGCAACTCCCTTCCATACAATTTTAGCTACATCATATTTATTATATGAAAATACTGTTAGTTTCTTTACCAAACCCTTTCTTTTCTTTGCTTCATTTACCAATTTTTTCTTTCATTCATCCAAGAAAATTTCCTGATTACATAAGATGATTCCCAATACCTATATCTATCCATCACACTTAACTTTATATCCCCCAATAAAAATTCTACATCATCTCTTTCCCCAGTATTAGCCATCATTATATTTGATTTTTCTTCACTAAATTTAATCCCAATCTCTTTACCCACCCTTGCACATGTCCTCAACATAATTTTCATATCTTCTCTTCTTTCTGCACACAAAAAGATATCATCCGCAAAAAAAGACCCGGCAAAGTATATGCTCCCTTGCCACCTATTAACGGTATCTCTATCCCTATTCCTAGTCTTCCTATTGCTTTCTCCATTTTACTCAAATACAACAAAAATAAAATAGGTGACATAGGGCATCCTTGTCTTAATCCCACCCCATTTTTAACTTTAACTGATTCTATATCTCCTAATTGGTAAGTATAATAATTATTTTTATATAATTTCTTAATAATATTTACTAAAGCTTTATCCATTCCCAAATTTGCTAACCTTACCCATAATCTATTTTTATTTACTCTATCATATGCTTTCTCTATATTTATAAAACTCATATATAACGATCTACCTGAATTCCTACTCATCTCCATAAGTTGTGTAACTACAAACAAACTATCTCCTATATGCCTATCTGATCTACAACCTCCTTCCATTTCTCCCACTACATTATTCTCTTTCATTTTACAACTCTTCCAGCTACCATATATGAAAAAACTTTATATAAAACTGATGTTACCACTATCGGGCTATAATTATTTAACTTTCTATAATCCTTACCCTTGCTTTTAAATAATAATCTTATTCTTGTATTACTCCAACTACCCGGAAAAACTCTCTTCTATGCCATCTTATTAAAACATGATAATAACTTTGTTCTTGCTTTATGCCCTAAATTCATTACCATCTTTGCTGCCCATCCATCTAAACCTCTTGCCTTTCCACTTTTCAGTCTCTTCCCTGCCTCATTCAGTTCATTTTTTGTGAACCTAATATTCCCATTACTAAATGCTTTTATGTTTTCTATCACTAAGTCCTTCACATCTAACATCTTTTCTATATCCATTACATATCTATTTAAGATCCTCTCTAATTCTTCTCTAGAGATACACTCTATTTCCTCATCATCTATTAATACTATCTCTCTTTCTCCTATATTTCTCTTTTTAATGTAATTCCAAAATTGTTTACTCCCATCTCTTCCACTTTTATTACTATTCTCCAACAATTTACTATTCAACTCCATCCTCTCTCTATAATTATCCATTTTAGCCAACTTCTTCTTTTTTAAGTACTTACCCCATTTAGCATTAATATCGTTTTCACTTTCTTTGTTCTTAATAGCACACTTATATTCTCTGCATGCTCTTTCGTCCCTTTTATACTTTTACTAACTCTCATTTTTTTTTATTAGTTAGGAGTCTACAGACTATGGTGCGTTCTTTTATAAATTAAAACTAACTTCATCGGCAATTCAAAATTGGTAAATATTATTAGCCTAGTTAATCAGGAAATATAGCTATGATCTTGCGATATCTGGACTTGTAAATGATCAGAATATATTTTCTTTTCCATAGCTTGATTATTTTTCACTTTCTAGAGCATAAAGGAAAGTATAAATCCAACCATGAATGGTATAATATATATTGTAACATTTTTCACATTCTGGTAGGCCTGCTATTACGCACTAGAAAGTGAGAGTTAATCTAGCTATGAAAAAGAAAATATATTCAGATCATTTAGGAGTCCGGATATCTCAAGTACATAGCTATATTTTCTGATTAACTTGACCTAATATTATTTATGATTTGAAGTGCTAGCAGAATCAGTTTTTTTATTTATTTAAACAAGAGTGCCAGAATTCATATAAGAATTCACTGATATCCATGTGTCATACATCGTAAATTAAAGAAGAAAATAACTAAACGATCGGAAAATATGATTTACAGTTACTTAATTTATTTCAGAGAATATTTCTCCTGGGACTAAATTAATAGTTATTGACAAAGGTAAATTATACATTTAAGTTTTAATAAACTAGCATTAATAATGAACAATAAAGTTACTATTAAAGGTAAATATTTTATTAATAACAAATTAAAATATTTAAACCATAAATATTAAATAAAATCAGAAAGCACATACATGCTAATCCAGATAATATTAAATTAAAACATTTCTTAATACACTCTTCTTAGGTTTCTTGAATAATAATAAAAATGGTGAATTTCTATATGGGTATTAGAAGCTTCATATTTAAAGTTAATGTCTCTATTGGTATTATGAGCTTATAACTAACATTAGTTGTGAAAATTTTTGGTCACAAATTAGGATATAAATAATCTTACTGATAAGCTTAGCAAGTTTATGTAGATTGTTGATTACCATGCATGGTTTTTCATGAAAGATAGAATGAGTTCGTAGCCATTGGTTTTAAACTGTTCTTGGTCCATCCTAAAGCTAGTCACAAAAGCTTTTTAGGGGGTTCACATCTTCATGATGAATGATCTTGACAAAAGCTCTGGTCCACTCTTGCATGAAAATTATTTCAGCATAGAGTGGTGTTGGATCTTTCATGATCCAGGACCTGCCAAAAGAAAAACAGACAAGACCTTATTTGAAATTTTTCTGCCCTTTTTATAGCTTTGGGTCAGTTTGTAGACTTCTGTGCATAAACTTTTCCTTGTTTTATTAAAAATACAAGCCAATAATCTTGGACATTCTTTCTTATTTTTGATGTACAAAGTTTATTTTCTATTGAATTACTTTTGTCATCTTTAATTAGCATTAGAAAGATTTTTCTGATCGTAATCTCTTACGTTTGGAATTTCTTCCTTTTTGTTTACCTGGATTAGTAATCTGGATGTCTCTTTTATATAAAGCTTTCCAATTTTATTTAATAATTTATTGTTTAAATATTTTAATTTATTAATAAAATATTTTACCTTTAATAGTAACTTCATTGTGCGTTACTAATGTTATTTATTAAAACTTAAATGTATAATTTACCTTTGCCAGTTGTTATTAAGTAACTCCCGGAAGAAATATTCTCTGAAATAAATTAAGCTATAGGAAATCATAATTTCCGATCTTTTAGTTGTTTTTTTCTTTAATTCTCGATATGCGACGCGATGGTTATCAGTGGATACTTGTAAGAATTCCGACACCCTTGTTTAAATAAATAAAAAAAACTGATACCACCAGCACTTTAAATCATAAATAATATTAGGATGAGTTAATAAGGAAATATAGCTATGTTCTTGAGATAACCAGACTCGTAAATGATCTGAATATGTTTTTTTTTATATATATATATAGCTTTAACTCTCACTCATTCTAATGCATAATAGAAGGCCTACCAAAACATAACAATGTAACAATATATAGTAGTTAGATATATGTACATTCAGAAAAGATATATAAATACCAGTAAACTTTTATATATAAAAAAAATTATACATTGTATTATGTATTTTAATATATAGGTATTCACAGAAAAAAAATTGTTACTACATATATATGTTAATTCAGATATTTTTCGCACATTTATTAAAAATATAAACATTTAAGTAAATAAGAATAGCACATAATAATATAGTTAAAATTTTCAGTGAAGATATAATTAAAGGAACAGCAATTAAAAACAGTTATACAAAACTGAAACTACATCATCTAGTAATAGACAATAAAATATTATGTGAGTTTTTAAGACAAAAGGTGGAATGTATTTTGGCTTAAAATAGTTTAGATAATACATTTTGGTTTATCTCTAGGTCATATGTTTTTAGCTTTGCACAATTTACTTTATTTAATTATTGATTTGTTTAATTTTTCCTGGGAATTTTAATTAGAATAGTACATATGATTCATATTTTATTAAATGTTAGAAAACTACACACACACACACGCACATGCATATATATATATATGAATAAAGCACCTTATAAATTATATATGTAGAGTGTATGATATTTTCTATATTTGAGTTTCATTTAGCATAATCAACAGGACAGCACAGCATAGGTACACCTATAATAGAGCAAAGAAAAATAACGATAACTCATCAACATTCTTAGAACATTCCAAGAAGACAGGAAATGTGTTTGAACCCTCCAGCCCCAAAATAGTCTGCATTGAAGAAAACGACACCCGGAAAATCAGAGAAGCATACTTCATTAATGGCAATAATAACTCTATCAATAGACGGGACACCTGCTTTGACATTTCTAAACGTTGGACTATCTAGTTCATTTGCAAACGTTTTGCATACCGCTTTGTTTCCTTACCCTATTTCCTCGTTCTGCATCTCGGATTACCGCTATGAATATGAGGCAAATGGCCTCGAAAGCGCTTAGCGTATAATAATTTTTGGAATCTTTATAGCTTCTCATTCAAGTGTTTCATACGCTTCTTTATTTCTATATTTAGCATTATGCAAACATTACTTTATTCATATATTTATAATATGCAAAATGTCAGAGATAAAACCTCACTGCAAAATATTACCATCACACATTTGTCACTCATTTATTGCCAATAACTATCCAAAATTACTATAATGTATTATGAGATTGTGATATTATACAATTAGGCTTCTTTTCTGATATTATATAATTTTACAAAACCATTATTAAGGTCAGCATCTTAATTATTATTTACCAATTTTATATATATACATTAAATATCCCGTTTAATTATTACTTTGAACTAATTTGGTGTCAGAATTTTCTATTTGGATTTAAATAAGAATATATATATATGTGTGTGTGTGTGTGTGTGAGTGTGTGATAAATAAATAAATCACCAACGCTATTCCAAATGTAAATATCCAGCACATATATAATTATTACATAGAGTAAAACAAAAAAAAAAAAAAAATAAATACCAATTCACAAAGCACTTTCAGTATTCTATACCAAATACAGGACAGAAAGTATTTGGTGAATTAGTATTTACTTTTTATTTTATTTTTTTTACTCTATGTAATATTTATATACATGTTGGATATTTACATATATATGTATATATATGCCAGAAAAATATTTGTTATGTAATTATATTTCTGTATTGATTTATTCTTTGAAATGTATATATTGTATCCCTCAGCTTTTGTACTAAAGCTGAATATAAAGTTTTGTGCTGATGTATTATTAAAATAAAATATTTTTTTTCTTAACATTTTAATTTTCCAATAAGTAAATATTATTGTTACATAATAATTAAGTGTTTATGTAACTGATTAAACATTTCAGAATATATATATTATGAGATGATAATAGCTTAAACATAGTGTCACAAGTGTAATTTTAGAATATTTAAACCTCATAAGTAACTCTTTAATATTTTAAATATTTACTCATAAAGTTGTTATTGATTTAAAGTATTAATGAGTTAATTTTAAAATTATAAAGCTAAAATATTTTTAGTTTTGTTCTCATATATTTTATTAGAAATCAATTGCTTTTGAAGGACATTAAAATGAATTTAAACTTTAATGTAGGTCTTATATATTTAAATCGATTGCCAGTAAAAAAAAGTATTATTTAATTTTAATAGTATTGTAATCTACTTTTAATTAGAGGATCCTAAAGTTCAGCTGTTTAAAAAAGTGAGTTATTTCAAAACTAGTAATTAGTTCATATAATAAATTTAGTAGAAGATGTGTGATGCTTGAAAATATAAAGTTCATCATTACTAAAAATCTCCTATTGAAGTTAAACATTTTAATTTAATGTTATTAAAACAGGCAAAACTCTCCATACAGTAGGGCCACCCAGTGCAATCCAGAGTAATCAATGGATGCCAAAAGGCTTGTGCATAAAAATCTTATCTAATGCCTACTCATACAATATCCCCAGACTAGTTTCTAGCTTGTGGTTTCATCAGTGAGGAGCCTTGGATCTGAGAGAGCTTGTGCATAAAATTCCTATCTAGTGCCTACTCATACAATATCCCCAGACTAGTTTCTAGCTTGTGGATTTTATCAGTGAGGAGCTTTTTGGCATCCATTGATCACTCTGGATTGCACTGAGTGGCACTACTGTATGGAGAGTTTTGCCTGTTTTAATAACAGTTATGAGCAAGGATAAGAAATGGTGATCATGTGATGTTTAATTTAATGTTGCTAAAATGTATCTCATTAAAAAAAGATACAATAATAAAGAATATATTCTAAGACCTTACAAATAAAACAAAGAAAGTATTTAAAATATATATTCTTAATGTTTCACTGTTTTGTTTTATTAAATAATGTGTTTTTTTACTACTGCAATATATTTTAGTGTTGAATAATTTGTTAAATAATTGTTTAAAAAAATGACAATTTTTACTTTATTATTTCCTTTTTGACGAAAAGTTTAGATGATTGTCTCCAGAAAGTTTTAGAATTATGTTAATTGCAATTATTTTAGAAGTATGCAACAGACACCAGAAAAATTTTAACCTTTTATTAATTCGGTCGATTGAGGATGGATTTTGATTGCCAATCACATCAATCAAATTCATCACATGACTTTCCTTATATAAGTGAAATTTGATGAGATAAATATCTATCTATCTTCATATTTAATCTATTCACAGGGATTTCACATTTTTATTTGCTTTTAACTAATTTTATTTGTCCATTTAGTAATATTCATTGTTAAAAATTGGCATTTATTCATGCTATTCTACAATTGAAAGCTGTTCAATGCTTTAAGCTTGAACAAGTATTGCATTATGGGAAATTGTACCATGAATGTTTCAGGATTGGAATTGTTTTTTTTCTTTGTTTTTGGAAATCTATTGTAATAACTAACTTTAATAAGAGTTATTATTTTAGCTTTGTAAAAACTTTGTTAATTTCACATTATTTATTCTATCTAAACTTAGTTTTAGAAAATATAATTTCTAGGATATATGCAAAATCTTTCAATATATTTCATAATAATATTAAAAACATTTTAATTTGCTTTTTTAAAAACTTTATGCAGCTGTTATATTTAAACCAAGCTAAATATTTTTATCATATTTCAAGTGTGTTCTCTTTTGGTATAATTTTATTTTTGTATGGTTTCAGAACTATTTGTCCAGAATTGCAGAACCTTTTAAATGATAAATAATTTTTAAATTCTCATTTTAAAACTAGTATATTTATTGACGTGAAATAATTGAACAATTGAAAGATTTTATTATGAATTTGTTTTATTTATAAGATTTATGTGGCTTAATACCATAATAGAATATCTGTTCATTAGAACAAAAGTGTAATTGGAAGGAAATCAAATTCAACTTTGATTTTATACTGATTAAAGTGTTTCATAGAAATCAAGTCATATATTCACATAACCTAATTTAACAAGCTTGCATAACAAATGTTATCTAATGTTTAAATATCGTAGCACCTCACTGAGGAATCCAGAAGCCAAAACTGAATTGGGTTGGGGATATTCTAAAAAACTTGTTAAGAGTTATTGGCAAGATCATTAGATAAGATTAAAATGTGCACTACTCATAAAGGACTTAGATAGTATCCCTAATTGTTTGAAATGCTTTATTAAAAATAAATAATTCATTTATTAATTACTAATATTTGCAAGAAGTTAATATCTTTCAATGATGGGTATTATGAATTATAACCTTATACAAATCATTTTTGTTTTTTGCATAAAATTTAAAGGATGAAGTATGTTTTACAACATGTGGACTCCAAATTATTAAATATATTTGTTTTTTAAGAATTTCATTATATAATTTATTTCTATGCTCAATTTAATTTTCGAAAATATTAATTTAGAGTTACTCCTAATTTATCATGATCCATTTTCCAGAGTACTTGTTTTTCATTATAATCATCAGTAAATTATAAAATATGTTTTTAAAAGAACTAAATTTATCAATATAATATGTTATGTGAAATATTGAAGGTTCATTGTGTTTGTTATTATGCTTATTAAATTTACAGTCATCAAGTCAGAATGGCTATGTCATTTATTCATAATAGTGACTTCAAATATTTGCTTTTTTCATATTTTATGAATTGCCTTGTAAGTTAATTTAATTTATAAGATTACCTTAAAATCCTGGAAAGTGTGCAATATATAGAAAACTCTTTTTATTGACTGTGTTTAGTACAATGACATAAATATCAAAATAAAGAACTTTATTGATAATGGGTATTAATATCAGTTTTAATAGTCATGTATTTATTTTTATGCATTTTTGGTATAATTTTATGTATAATTTAAAAGAAATTTTATGCTAAGTTCTCAGAGTATTGCTAGAATAATATTTTAAATGCATTACCCTTGTCCTTTTTGAAGCTATTTTGAATGTGTGTAAATGCTAAAAGAGATTAAAAGCTGATGGTATACTTTTATTGCTTAATTATTATGC
The DNA here is from genome assembly GCA_028023455.1 of Epiperipatus broadwayi. Taxonomy (NCBI): domain Eukaryota; kingdom Metazoa; phylum Onychophora; class Udeonychophora; order Euonychophora; family Peripatidae; genus Epiperipatus; species Epiperipatus broadwayi. The sequence goes on along the minus strand of JAQFVV010001711.1, from coordinate 20,354 downwards.
CATAATTATATATTTAGCTTTATTTTGCTACATTTATGGTTTTCTTGGTTTTACACATCATTTAACTATCGTTGTTTAAAGAGATAATAGCATATTCTTTTTCTTATAGTTAGTGATTTTTTTAAGAGATCTTTGTACAATCTCTTTCTTGTAGCTTATTTTATCTTACCAGTGAAGGTTATTGTACAGTCCCTCTCTTGTAGATTTTTTTTACCAGTGAAGTTTATTGTTTATTGTTGTGATATTAAGCATGTAACGCTTTATTTGGGCAAACTCTGTTACTTCTGATGATTCATTTTTATTTTTCTCATTAGAGATTAAGTCCTAAATCATTATTACCCTCATATGTGTGTTTTCTTTGATTCCATGTCATTATTTTATTTTGCTTCTGCATTCTCATCCCTTTGATATATATCAGGATAATATATTTCTTAAAGCTATATGTAGTGCACAAACCATAAATTTATCCTGATAGTTGATATTTCAAAGATACCCTAAAATACCACCCTTACCTTCAGTTACACTCTTGATTTATCTGAGCATTATTGTTGATTTGTAGGTCTTATACAATGTGCCTACCAAGTACCTGAAGATGTTAAATCTGATAAAAAATGTAATATTAAGTTTAAAATTGTATATGTGTTGCTACATAAAATGGTATATATTTTCTTCAGTATTCATCACCAACCAAGGATTGGTAAAATTATATTTTTGATTAATGTATTGAATATTTTAACTGAGAAACTTCATAATTGTCAGATAGTATATTGAACTGAAGAGTTGAAACTGCTTTGGAGATTTCTAGAAGTTAAATTTGCATTTATGGCCCTCTGCTGAAAGTTTTGGGATGCTTTTTTCTATGGCTTTAACCCTTAAACCGCTAATTTTATCATTGGTTGTATCAGATAAAAATCAAATCTTTTAATTGGCCAACTCACAAACTGAAGACAAAGCCTATTGTTAAAACATATTCACCTATAATATTAAATTCAACTCAGATACGTTTATAAAAAGTATATAATTAATTTTTCAGGTCATGAAGAAAACGAAAGTTCTTTCAAAAATAAATTGCTATTTATTTATTCTAAGATATTCTATATCGGCAACATAAAAGTTATAATGTAAACAAAAAGATCGACTTTTACGTTATAGAAAAGTAAATATTTCTTTTTACTACATCTTCAATATATTTACTTAAATCTTCAATATTTTTCGAAAATAATTTTGTTTTTTTATTATTCTCTCTGAAAATTATGTTTAATTTCCATAAATATTATTTAATAATAATTTAAATCGTATTCGAAATGAAAATCTCAGCGTTTTTCTTTATTTTCTTTGATCAGGCAGTTTCTTTGTTCTTTCCAGCCAATCAGAATGTTTTTTTCGGCTGAGAGCATGCTAAGAACCAATCACAAATAATGTTCCTTCTTTGTTTAGGTTTAAATGCATTTTTTTTTATTTTTTACTTCTAAAATAAATCGGAAGATGTCACCATCGTACAGAACTTTTAAAAACGAATTCAATACATATTTAACGAATTTTATCGTATAAAAACGAACTGAGTTAGAGTGATTTTAGATGTCGACGAGGAGTCTCGTCGAGCGCGGGAAAAGGGTTAAAATGCATGTTTATTCATTTTCTAATATTTTAAATACAAAAATTTTCAAAAGATGGCAGAAAAATCAAATATGCTGTTCTTTAAGGTATTTCAAACTCCACGATAATGGGTATTCTTTATATACTTAATGATCTCAAACTTTGTGAGATTACTTCAACAAAATGTTACGATGTTTGAGAAAATATTATGATGGATCTAAAAACATATTTTTTTGGAAAATTTATTATTATATTTGTATTGTAGTTGTGTAATAATTATTAAAAATCAAAAACAAATAGTATTACATATTTATTTTTTACAGATATGTTTTATTTTTAAATATAAAAGAATATATTTTTACGGATATTGTTACTATAAAGATTACACCATAGAAAACACAGCTATCTAAAAGTGAGGTTATTGAGCATATTGTTATAATATGTAGCAATATTGTAAAAATTTTAAGCTTGAAAAGCATAAATTGATAGATTTAGTAGTTATTAAAAATAATTCATTCAGATTTTAAAACAAATATCAAAACAAGATTTTGTTCATTTTGCAAATTGAAATTGGCTCTACCTAAAATTTAATGATGTAACAGCATTTTGCTTTGATTAAAATCTAATTTTTAAAATAATTGTGAAAATCAAATGTGATTTTTTAAAATGTATTTAATTTCTAAACAAAAACATCTGTCAAATGATGTCAAATTTATTATATTCTGATAAATAATAATGGTTTAATATTAAAATAAAATTTGAAAGCTTAACTCTAATGAGAACAAAGAAATCTGTCAGAATATTAGTGGAGTGCTGAAGGGATAAATGGGAAAACTTATTGAAATTACCAGAGCTATGGTTTTATTAACAATTAGATATCATTGCTGATTTTAAAACTGTAATACATAATTTTCTTACATATTATATTTTTATTTTGCTTTGGAAAATAAATTTAACAATTTTGTGAGCCATAAATGAAAACAGCTTAATATTTGTCTATTAACTTTTGTTAGAGTTAATAAATATTATTTTATTATTAATTCATGCCTATTTCCATTTATCATCATCTGCATCTTTCAGAAATCTAATAATATTCTTTACCACACAATTATGTTTATTTATGCATTTAGTATACATGAATATAAATAAATATGATATTAAAGTCACTTTATTTTAAAATTGTATTACTGATGTTAAGAGAATATCAAAGAAGTATATTTTGTTTAACCTTTCAGCCATCTACTTTGATTACAATCAAATCAGATAAAAAGTGGTAATTTTTACATTGTAGTGAATTTACTCTCAATTTAAAGCTTAAAAAGTTTTGTAAGATGCTGCCCTCATTAGAATTATTTTACAAGTAAAAAAATCAATAATATTTAAATTTAAAGTTTTAACAATGGGAGAAGGTGGACTTTCCAAGGCTCTGATTGGTTGTTTCTAAATTTGAACAAAAGAGAGCACTTGTCAACAATTTGACAGCTCCATGTTCTTTGTTTTGATTTTCAAAATGAAAATGAATGTTTTAGAATATTTTCTTAGTATTTTTTTTTACATATTATAAATTATTTTGATAAAATATGCTGAAAATATAATTATTTTAGAAGAATAGTTAACATTCTAGTAAAAATTCTTTACTTTTATATGAATGTAAATTGTGAAAGAAATCAACACACAGGATTTTCTAATAGATTACAAATGTTCTTTTTAGCTTCTCTGCTATAGAATATTTTTATAATTACAAATAGAAATTTATTTTTTCAAAAAACTTTCATTGACTTTTATAATCTGAAAATTTATTAATTTCCTTTTTACAAATGAAACTAAAATGAATATAATATTAAAAGACAAATATATATTTTACTGCTCATTTTGTAATTTACCAGTCAAAAGTTTAGAGCTTTAACTCACTCAATCAACCAGAATTTTTGATAGCACAAAGGTTAATTCAATAAGATATTGTCTTAATAGTAAAAGTATATCTTATTACTATTATTGTTTTCTTAGGATCACATTCATGGATAGGTTTTCAAAAATTAAATAAATGACCGAAATCATTGATTATAATATAATGAGATTGATTTCTTCTATTTATAACATTATTTAAAAAAGAATTATTACATTTAAGATCAAATTATTTTAAAAAAGATATATGTAGCAATAATAACGTAAGACATGTGTTAATTTAATACAAAAGAACTGTACATTAAATATGATCATTGTAGAAAAATAATCATGATAATTATAAGATTTGGTGATATATTGAGGGTGTCTTGGTGAAAGAAGATTTGAAAGTAATTTAAAGCATTTTCAATGTCATGTGCTTAAAATATTAAGAGTTAATTTTAAAAAAAGAGAGAGTATGAGAATATTCCTCCTAATTTGCTTTGTTTTTGCATTCATCTTATTAATGCTTATTACTGTGGCTATTGTTAGTATTATTAGCATATGTCTAACACTGAACTTAAACCCATAGTTATTATTATTAGCCTATGTTGTATATTAATCAAACTTTTTATTAGTATCATTAAAGCTATGATTTGTTTAAGGTTACAAGTTGTCTTGCCTAAAATGTTGAATTTTGATTGCTTAGGGGTTTTGATCAATCATCCTTTTATGCTGAGGTATCTAACTCATTGCTTGTTTGTTTTCATGGATTACAATATATATATAAGGATTTATGGATTGTTTATAATAGTTTGTAAACCGTTAAATTTATTATTTCAATTATAATTACAATTTTAATTAATGAATAATTGAAATAATAAATTTAATGGTTTACAAAGTATTATAAACTTCCTTAAATCTGCAGAAGTACTTTTGGTGAATTCCTTAAACCTGCCTAAACTGCCATTAAATTCAAAAAAAAAGAAAAACAGAGCGGAAGCAAACGTCATTAATTCAAATCCCATGAATCTTGTATTTTAATGTTAGCAGCTTGTCTATTTATTAAATGCATTTTATTCTTATTTATAAAAATTGCCTCTTTAATTTTTCTTTTATTATGGTTTCTCTCTTCATGAAGAATTTTCACATTTTCAAAATCAAATTTAAAGTTATATTTACATGTTTTCTCATGATCAAAGAAAACTAAAGGAGACATTAAATCACCATTATATTTTACTTTTTACATGCTTGTATAACAATTCATGCTCCCTCAATCTCTTCTCAATACTGCACCTAGATTCACCTATATATGATAGCATACAATCATAAAAAAATTGATATATGACATTACTTTTCTGCTTAACAGGTATGACATCCTTAGAATTATTGACTAATTTATTAATGTTGTTTGGAATGTACAATGAAACATTAAACACATTCTTATATATATATATATATATATATATATATATAAGATATGTATATATATATATATATATCTTTAAAAAATTTCACTTATGGATTTGAAATAAATGGAATAGATATCCATTGTTTACTATTAATCGTCATTTCCTTTAAATCATTATAACTTTTTTTAAATTGACATAAAATATTATTTATTTGTTCCATTTTTTAAGGATATATATAAGAATGTGTTTAATGTTTCAATCTACATTCCAAACAATATTAATAAATTAGTCAATAATTCTAAGGATGTCATACCTGTCAAGCAGAAAAGTAATCTCATATAAAAAAAAATTTGTAATTGTATGCTATCATATATAGGTGAATCTAAGTGCAGTATTGAGAGGTGATTGAGGGAGTATGAATTGTTATACAATCATGTAAAAAGTAAAAATAATGGTGATTTAATCTCTCCTTCAGTTTTATTTAATTATGAAAAAACATGTAAATATAAATTTAAATTTGATTTTGAAAATGTGAAAATTCTTCATGAAGAGAGAAACCATAATAAAAGAAAAATTAAAGAGGCAATTTTTATAAATAGGAATAAAATGCATTTAATAAATAGACAAACTGCTAAATTAAAATACGAGATTCATGGGATTTGAATTGATGATGTTTGCTTCTGCTTTGTTTTTTTTTTTTGTTTTTTTTGGGGAATTTAATGGCGGTTGAGGCAGGTTTAAGAAATTAACCAAAAGTACTTCTGCAGATTTAAGGATTGTTTGTAATAGTTTGTAAACCATTAAATTTGCCAGGCTATGACCATATTGTTTTCTCTCCCCAAGTTAGAAAAAAAGAAAAAAAAAACCACAAAAAAACACCCCCACCTAAACTCAAATCATAATACAATATATTATATATATATATATAAAAAAAAAAATATAATATTATATATATATATATAATGTTTTAATGTTTTATATTAGGTTAATAATGCCAGAAAAGACTGAATAATGTATAATCACTATCCTCGCCAATAACATATTTATACTTATAGATAACCTATCATAGCCTATTATTTATATTACATTCTTTTTTTTTTATTTTATTATTATATTATCTATACAATAAATGTATATTGCATATTTGAATTTAAATTTACATTTATAATCTCATTTACATATTTTGGTTCACTAAAAAAGTAATAAATAATGAAACGGCTTTTTGTTCAGAGTTCATAAGAAGTTTAATTGCTGAAAATGTCAATACCAGATTTGATCCAAAAATCTTATTCTTCAGAATCTAACATTCTATCAATAGACTAAATCATTTCTTGTTCATACATTTTACCCATATTCCCTTTGAGGCTTTTTGTTTTAAATGAAGTTTTATATAAAAGCTAACAGAAATATGTATGTTTGTATATAGATTTCACATAATTCTTCTCTGGTAAATATATAAATGGTATCTGATTATCGTCACCGTCAGTTTTATATGTTTAATATAATGTGTTCATTTATTTAATAAATTCTTATAGTAGTTATTTATTACTTTTTTTTTGTCTTTAATGATTTTTTGTGTGATTGGTACAAACTGGAAAGTTTGGTTAATGAACACTAGATTATTTTTGTACTGCTTGTAGATGATGTGACTGAAAACGTGATCATCATCCTGATTTCAGTTAAATATTTGGTTTGCTTTTTTTGCCACTGCAAATAATTGATAATATGAGGCATAATGATTCTCACTATAATATGTTATCTTAAAATAATCACATCAGCCCTAAAAAAATGCATTACTAACAATGCATTATATACAGTTACAAATATTTTTAAAAACACACAAATTCTGAATGCAGATGTTTGTATATAGAAGCATTCAAATACTACTAAAGATAATAGTGCACTGTCCATAACTTTGGTTTAAATCATGAATAAACAAAATTCAATTTTTCTCGGGTTCCAGTTAAGATTTAAAACTTTCTTTCAAATAATTACAGCTATGTATCCAATATCAATCAGCAACATAAATCAGCCATTGTCAACTAGAAATTAAAAAAAAAAAGTATTTTTTTTTTAAAGTTTAGCAATCTATGTCACTAGCGCTTTACTTTTTATTTTATTTAATAAGCAGTGGTTAGAGAAGATATTACCCTGAAAAATGTTATTTAAAAGTTATTGTACATTTACAGTTATGTTATATATAGTTTTAAAAATCAAATATGTAAATAAAACCAACCCAAATAAATACATTTAAATAAACCAATGTGCACATTTAAAAATAGATGATATATGTTTTTTATGAATGTAAATAAAACAAAAAGAATAAAGTACCGTGTGTTAAAAATAGAATGTATTTAGTTATATTTTAAAACTATTAAATATAGAAATAACCAAAGAAGGTTTTTCTTATAAGTTAGAGAAATGTTGATTTTGAATTTTACTGATTTAAAAAATCTAATTTAATCAATTTTAATTATATATATTTTTAATTATTTTCACTTAATCAAGAATGAAATGCGTTGATTAATTATATACACTTTTTTGTATATTTTAAATTAATAAAAATAAATGTAAAAAAAAAAATCTTTAGGGGAATTACAATTGGTTAACTGATTAAAAAATGCTGCTGAGCAAGAAACATAGCTTTATAAATTGTCAAGAGAAAACAATAATTTAGAATATTTAATATAAAGTGAGATAAGAAATTAAAATATTGACTGGTTTGAAAGCGTGTTTTTATGGTTGTAAAAATTCATTGAGTTGTTATCTCTTGAGTGATGTTAAGCTTTGAATCAGGAACATTAGCTTTTTAGTCTATTTTTCTGTTGTCACCCTAAACCATGACGGGGTTTATAAGTGGTAGAGAGCAACTGCTTGAAACTTTCTATTTGCTAATACAAAAAGGATTATAAGGTGGAAACGATCATTATTACTATGTATTAAGAGACACTTATATTACTATATCTGCTACATTAACATTTATTTCTTCACCAATTAATAAATAAATGGATTATAAAATATTAAAATTCAAAAGTTACGTAAATTTTAGTATTATTTACGATTATTGCTGTAACACCCTTTCTTGCCCTGTAATATCATTCTAAATTTAATGAGCTCAATATTGCCATATCACAACATCATAAGCTTTTTTATAAAAATGATTTTCTTTACTTAATGATATTATATTATTATTGAACTTTTGTCACGGTTAAATAAGTCATGAACCGCATTTTTAAGTGATAAAATCACAATTAAGTAATATATTTTCAAAAAAAAATTCATAATCATAAATCAGTCTTTCTTTACTAAGAACAATTTAATCATTCATTAAATATTAAAAGAATGTAAATCAATCCGTAATACATTGCTTATGGATTTGAAATTGGATTATATTTTATCAATAATACAAGATGAAGATTTGGTTCAAAATAATAGTGCATTAAATTTGTGAATGTTACCATAAATAGTGTCAGATGCCATCAAAAAACTTTCAATTTGTATAAACAAAATATACCCTTTTAAAATGTGACTGTAGGTCAATCATTGCATACAGATTTGATATATAAATTCATAATTTGATATAGACTTAAGAACAAAAATTTCTAGAGAGTTTTTCCCTGATGATAAAAAACACTATTCTTTGCATCAGAATTTCACAAGTAATACTGTTATATTTTCTAAGGATAAATAACATCATGTTTTTAGTTTGGTACTTTATCATTATTTAGTTACATAACAAATATAAACAATTGTGTTTTTGCTAGAAGGGTGTTTCAGTCAACATATATAAATACTAGCTCTTGTGTAATTTTTAAGTAATCTGGTACTGTATTAAGTTACTATTTCAATGTGTTTTTTTATAATTGCATTACTCTACTTCTAATTACTTTTAATGATCATTTAATTTGTATCTATATATTGAAGTGCATTCTACATAGGAATAACAAGTCACTGAAAATAGGCAGAGAAAAGAATAGAAAGGGGAACAAAATTTCTCAGAAAGGGAGAGGTCAGCAGCATATTTTTGTGCAGCTTTTGTTAAATTTTAGAATAACCATTTAAAGCACTCGTGATTACCTAAGTAAACATTTACCCAGAGAAACAATAAATTCTTATTTGTTTGTGCATTAGTGTGAGGGTGGGCAAATATTAAAATTTCTAATATTAATTTAATATTTAAATACAAGGATATTGTCTATCCTGAACCTAATGTAATTAAAATGAATTTGAACTCAAACTTGAAAATCTGATGATGGAATGCTCAAAGGCCTTGTAGATGCCAATATTATTGTCATACTGATGTTGACTCTAGTTCACTGTGACCCTTCTCATGTATGACCTTCATATGCCCATTTAAATACACAGAAGAGAAATGAACAGAATATAGGCTGCAAATATGTAATATCTCCATACAATTATATTGTCTATAGTGAACTTAAAGTAATAATGTAAAAGTCTTAAGTTTAATTCTAAATTTTAAATAAATTTCAAATAGGTTGTTTTTCTTGTATTTAAATCTGTTTTTTTCTAACGTTTATTTAACAGTATTCATTAGGATTCATTATGAAAGATACAAACTCACAGACTTTTAATTATCTTTTATTAAGTAATTTTTGAAAGACAAAATAATTATTTAAGTTGAAGATCCATGCTTTATTTAAGTAATCAAACGTATTTTTGAAAAACACATTATAAGTAGTAAAATTCAAAAACAATGTTTTTTAATTAAATATTTTTATTACTACATTTTTTAAAAACTCTGTAATTAAGTTAAGTATAATTAATACCTGTTGGTATGTGAGTGTGGTAGTTGCAGAAAGCAGTTTGGTGTTAACTTAAATGAAACCCTTTGGTTCCTTTTAGAAACTTTAAAAAAAATAAGCACGGCAAATTTCTAAGATCTGCTCCAAATATTCTTGTTTTTGCAGCTGTTATTACTAAGTGGTTATTCATATAGTATACTAACATGGATGAACTGTTCACCAATGCACATAAGCCTGTGTAGTAAGTTTATTGGCTTTTTATCTCTGACTTTAACATAAAAAAACATTATGGTCTTTCTTTTTAGCTTCATTATAGCTCTTAACTGGATTACCAGTTGAGATTACTTGAAGGCAGAATGAATATATGTTTTTTGTTCCTAATAGATATTTACAATGATGACAGCCAAAAATAAATCGTAGTCTTCATTCTCAGGATTTCATAAAGATGATAGAAAAGGCAACCCATTGATGGTGAAAGATCAAGAATGGTAATTATCTCCTGATTGTGGACCCAAGCTGCCATTTCATAATGACCATTTACAGGTACTTACAAGTGCTGATCATTTTCATGTAAAGAAAGATGGCAAGAATTGAAAGAACTGTCTCACATTAAATGAGACCTTATTGGACCTTATGAAGTTAGAAGGAAAAGTGAAGAGAGAATTGATTTTAAAAAATGATCAGGTTCTGTATTACAAAGGCACAAATAATTGCAGTATAGTTGGAGTAGGATTCATTATAAATAAAAAATTGAAGAACAACATTGTGGAGATTTATTATTATTGAACAGAGTGGCAAGATTAATTATTCAACTTAGCAGATATCAAATGCAGATATTCAGATTTATGCCCCAACATCTACTCATAGTGATGATGAAGTAGAGGGTTTTATAAGGAATGTGCAAAACGCTTTCAGTCAGACCAAACAACATTTTAAAATTGTCATGAGAGACTTTAATGCTAGAATTAATAAACAATTGAGAAATTAAAGTTCTATATGTAATTTTAGTTATGATTATAAAAATATGAGTGGTCATAGACATGTGGAGTTTTCAGGAAAAAAAATATTATGAATTTATTTTTAAAAAAAAAATGTTAAATAGAAATATGCATAGAAGCATCCTAATGAAGGTGTAGCAGAATTGAATTATATTTTGACTAAGAGAAAATATGTATTTTAAGATTGTAAGGGTCCTAATAAATTTAAAAAAAAGAAAGTGATCATCAATTAATGGGATATAAGATATATGGTATTGCAAAACTAGAGAGACATAAATTTATTAAGAAAAATTAATATTTACAGTTAATATTCATAATTTTCAGTACCATTCTAGTGAAATTAAATTAGTATTTACAAATCGTTTTCAAATATAATCAGATTTTGAATATATTCAGACTTTAATGTAATCACTAGAAAGATGACTGATACACTTTTAAAAACTGATACAAAGATAATTGGTAAAAAAAAAAAAGCAGAAATTGACCGCAAAAATTTCTTCTGAGACTATAGAATTTATGAAGAAAAGAAGGTGTATGAAAATATGTAAAGATGTTGCCTTATGGGATGATTAAATATCTCAAATTTTGTTAAATAGTGTTAAAAGGGTTGATAATGATACAAATTATAATTGTGAACTAGCAAGGAAAATTGTAGAAAATAATAAAAGTCTCAAGAGTGTAAAACTATATTTTGGTATGGGTAAAAACTTAGTTTTGCAAAAAGAAAAAAAATGGAACTATTACTAAAAAGAGATATGATATCATGAAAAATATAAAGAGTCCCATCAAGAATCATATAGTAATAAAGAAGAAATACCTCCTACAACTGGTATATCTTCTGAATTGTCCAGGATTTTAAATGAAGAAGTGAGACATGCAATTAAATTAGTGATGAAGGGAAAAGCTCCAAGAAATAATGGAATTATAATCTATATAAAAGAAGCAAGTGAAGAAATAAAAAATTTTGGAAAAACTATATACCAATTTTACATGATAAATATGTACCAAATGTTTGGAAAAATCCAGTATTACAACTCATTGACAGAGAACAAATATCCATTTATTTTAAAGAAAGTCTACAGACAACTCCTTGTCTCAATTTTTAACAGTTTTTATTTGGCAAACCAGAAGAAAAAATTCAATTTACCCCTAATGATTTTTGTACAAAAATAGAGGCAATACCATAATCATGCCATCCAGGAATAGACAGGATCCCTAAATTTGTATATGCACATCTTAATAAATTTACAGCCAAATTCATGACTGATCTTACATATTTTTTAATTAAATCCACTTACAGAAATCCAAGACTTTATTAAACATCACTTATATCATTTATGAAAAAAGAAATGATTTCCATGCTAAAAAACTTACACTCAATTTAAATGTCTCCACAAGACATAAAAATAATAGAATCAGTAATCAAAGACAAAGTAGAACCTTACATTATTCCAAAATTAATTGAAAAGCAGTTTGCAGAGAAATAGTCATCAACAGAGCAAGCTGTATTTGTATTCAAAACAATTATAAAAACAATAAGAGATAACAAAAAAATATAGTCCAATTGTGATTCATTTATATATAGATGCAGTCTTTTGCATGATGCAGATAAATTCACTTATTAAATCCTAGAATAAAATAAAGTCCCAAAAGCCTACTTATATCAACTTGCAAACCTGTTATTAAACTTAAAAATATGTTACATTAAATGGCAAAACTTTTCTCCCAACTGTACCACATTAATTCATCCTGCATGGCTCCCCTCTTAATGCCTTATTCTTCACTGTTTACATAAACCCTCTAATTAACATGATAGAGAATATAATACCTGGAATTTACATACCATGCCAAAACACCAGCACCTTATGTATAGCTTACAAGGATGATCTCTTTTTTCCCATCAAAAAACAACTTCTGAAGATTCTTTCAGATTATAAAGATGACTACAAGTTAAAATTTAACAAGAAAGTAACCTGTGTTTGGCATATATACATCAATAATAGAGTGACAAATCATCTGAAAGGCAATCCTAACCCATTCTTTGGATTCCAGTTTAACCTACAAGATTTACTAATGTGGACACTTATACAAAATACCCTCAAAATCAAAATAGAAAAAATAGTCAATTCATTAACAAAATCATACATCTCATTTTATACTAAGATATCACCTTTTAACTTGTTGATCATGACAATTATTATGTATTATACTCCAACAATATTATATACCAAAGCTTTTATTAATAAAATAGATTCACTTTGCAGAAAACTTCTGTGGGATAAAAAAGTAATTTCAATATCCATAAAACATCTCAAAAATTCACTTTCACAAAGTGGTCTAGGGTTTTACTCAATTCTAACATTAAAAAAAAACAAAAAAACAATTAACATAATCTCTCAAAGTGCAAAAAAAAATTCCATATCTATAAACAGTCTATAAAATCACCTCCACAGATAACCAACTTCCTTTTCAGAAATACTTGAAAACATTATCCATTTTTCTCTACAAAAAACTTGGTTTTCAATCCACCTCAAAACAAATTCATATATTGGGAAACCTATTCATTTCTACATTCCCTACCAAACAATGATAAAACTATGCTCAACATCACCAACAAACAACTTTGCTGTAAATTCAAATTCTGGACGCTTGAACCAAAATATTATGACTTTTTAATAAAAATTAACCTCAATTCAATTCCCAAAGAACATTTCTTAAGATCACATGATCACTATCTCATACTAGCACATAGTTGTTATTAAACAATTCAAAACAAATCACTGATGAAGGTCACAAGTCAGAAACTAGTCTTGGGATATTGGATGAGTAGGCACTAGATAGGGATTTTATGCACAAGCCTTCTGGCATCCATTGATTGCTCTTGTTGGCACAAGATGGCACTACTGTATGGAGAGTTTTGCTTTGTTTTGAATTGTTTAATTTCTTAAGATATTAAAAAAAACTTACAAAATGTAGATTAACTATGTACTCTTTATTACAAAGACTCAGAAATGCAGGATCACCTTTTTTTATGTCAAGGACTTGATAAAATTTGTTCAATAATATATTTATGTATACTCTTCAAAATTAACAAAAATTAAAGATTAATAGTCTATTTGAGTCATTCAAAATGAAATCTTTGCTGAAGTGAGGATCAGAATATTCATCTCATATGGCCTATAGTGCCCAAGGTGTATATTCTTATACAACAATAATCCAAAAAGACACTAAAATACATTCAAAAATGAACTGGATAAAATATGTCAAAGAGACAAAAGATTACCAAATCAAAACACTATCACTGACACCCTGGTATCAATTGCAGTTATCTTCTAGCCTTTAATGATGAAATCACTCAAAATTTTAACAAATCTGAAATGAGAAAAAAAAAACTAAATAGTGTCACTTGTTACCACTGCAATACCACGGGTTAAAATCAATGTAGCAAAATTATAAACTTTTGACTTTTTATGTTTAAACATTATTATTTGTAATTTTAGTCTAATACTATGTATAAAAAAAGTGGTGTAATCTTTTATGCTTTGTTGAATAAAGTTCTTTGAAAGATGATAATAATAGTATTATTATTTAATTCTAAATAATAATACTCTTTTATGTTGTTTATGTTATAATCAATAAAATATAATATAAATCTTTATTACATGATAATAACAACTTATAAATACATTAGCATAATTATATATATATATATAAGCCTTTTTCGGTAATTCTATTTTTTTTTACTTTTTCTATATAATACCTCCTACTAATTAATACTAACACATATATTACATACATAGCGACATCTACTGACATTTCTTATAATTCATTATTTCTTACCATTTATTTATATATTTACCTTTATATTACTTTCCATTCTTTATCCATTACCCAATCATTCGTTAAATCAATTGATTTTTTGTAAATGTTCATAAATGTATTTATAATATATTTTATATAATTTGTTTCATATATTTTTCTTTTATCTATTTCCTTTATATGATTTAATGGTCTTACGTTTTTAATACAATCTATTTTATGTCCAAATTTTAAATAATGAACATATAATGCAGATCTATCATCCCTCCTTTCAATAGCACTATTATGTTCAAACAAAGCACTATTATGTTAGAACAAAAGGCAAAAGAACCAGGATCACATCCAGATGTGATAATCTCTTCCAGTGTAAAATTATAGAAGCTATTGAGATACTTAAAAGGCCAGACTGTATCAATAAGTGAGATGATACATTCAAACTTCCTCCTATTTGGAAAGATTTTTTTAAAAAACATTCTTAATTTAACATTTTTGCTATTGGTGGAACTTTAACATTTTTTTCAAATCAGTGATTGTAGCGCCTCTACAACTGTTTTTTACCTTTTATTACCCAGTGGATGACTTGTGTGATCAAGTCAAAATGTTGGTATATCAATATTTAAATTTTTTAACATGGATGAACCCGCAAAATATGTCTTTTATATATGCAACCCATGAAAATTTTTGTATCAACATATATATATTACAAAGAAATCTAGTTGTATGTCACATGATCATTGGGGATATTCTGCAAAGCTTGTTAAAAGATTATTTGTGAGTTCTCTCTCTCTCTCTCTCTCTCTCTATATATATATATATACACAACTATAAGGAAATCAAGTCATACATCATATGACTTAATTTAATAAACTTATTGTACAAATGTTCCATAGTGAATGGGAATGGCTCTTAACCTTTTCTGAATATCCCTATACACAGAACAGTTTCTAGCTATTGGCTTTCATCAGTGAGGAGCTCATTATGTAACATATATATATATATATATATATATATATATATATATATATATCAGTTTTCAAACTGATAGTAATGTATTAAATAAGTGCTCTGAGTTGGAGTTTTAGATCTACTTTCTGAAATCCTAACTCTTCACTGAGGTGAGCCATTAAGCTCAAAACCAATTGGAAATAATGGAAATACATGGAGGATCAAATGCTATGTCATGAATTGCAAAACAAAGCATAATAATGACTTACATTGATTGGAACTTTCTGTACCTTCTCTCAATCCTTAAATATAATCCATTATGCTAAAACCCATTTAAAATTCTATTTATTTCTTTGGTTGTTTATAACCAAATTTTGATGTAGATGAGTTGTAATTATCTTGGTAAACATTTTGTATATAAAGTGATAGAAGACTAATGAATTTGTAGTTTCTAACATCTTTTAATCACCATTTTTAAATATCAACATCACTGTTGCATTTCTCCCAATCATTTGCTGCACCTTTATCATTTGAACATTTGACATAAAACTCTGACATTAAAAATAGTATTAGGATGAATATGGATTATGATTAAACTGTATTTACTTAAGTACTGTTATTGTGATGACTATGAAAATATCATTCTAAGAACATGATAAAGAACTACTAATTTAGAATCAAGGAAAATCACATTATATCTAGGAATATGATTTTTATAAATAAAAATTGATATAATGGCAAAATTAATTATATAAAACTAGAATTGTTTGTAGTAATATGTAAACAATACATGTTATTATATAATCATATAACCAGTATTAGTATAAATGAAACAAGACGTATCACATGTTCTCCAGCTTTATTCTAATTTACAGTGACATTTTTTTCTAAAACTGAGTTATCAAATAGATAGCACTAACAGGGTTAAATATTAACCTTGTGATGTATGTTTATTTAGATGAAGTTACATTAATTCTCATGTAAATGTTTATAACATTTTATTCATTATAACTTTGATTCTTTTTTATGAAATGCCTGTAATATGTGATAATGTTTTATCTTATTTTTTATTACTAATATAATTATTTAAATTTGTTAATAAATATATTTTTTTATTATTATAACAAACAATATTTTATTTACTCAATGTATATATTATAGAATAGATAAAATAATTTTATATGAATAATTAGCAGTATTAAAATAGAATAAATGTTATATACTTAAGTTATTACACTATCCAGAAATTTCAATATATTAAATATAATACAGATAAAATTTATATGAGTAAATTTAAATTGTGAATAGATGAATCCAACGTTTTGAATCAAAGTATATGAAAAGTTGGAATAGAAGATATATATATATTTAATTAATGGACATTTGTCTGTATATATATATATATATATATATATATCATTTGTTTGTGTGTGTATATATATATATAAGACATATTTTGTGGTTTCATCCATGTTAAACAATTTTAATATCAATACACCAATATTTTGACTTGATCACACAAGTCATCGAAAAATCAGAGAAGTCATTGAGATACTTAAAAGACCAGGTTGTATCAATAAGCAAGATGATACATGCAAACTTCTTCCTATTTGGAAAGATTTTTTAAAAAAACATTCTTCATTTAACATTTTTGCTATTGGTGGAACTTTAACGTTTTTTTTTTCAAATCAGTGATTGTAGCATCTCTACAACTGTCTTTCTACCTTTTGTCACTGAGTAGAAGAATTGTATGATCAAGTTGAAATGTCGGTGTATTGATATTTAAATTTTTTAACATGGATGAACCTGCAAAATATGTCTTTTATATATGCAATCTGTGAAAATCTTCATATCAACATATATATATATATATATATAATCTGTGAAAATCTTCATATCAACATATATATATAATCAAATCACCCCAAATTCACAACTCAATCGAACTTGCCAACAAAATAAACTCTAAAACACTACCAATGGTTTCACTTCTACAAGCAGATATTAGTTGTGTTTTAGAGTTTATTTTCTTGGCAAGTCTCATTGTGTTATGATTATTTACTGACTAGTCTAGCTTTATGCTTTTAGTGTATATATATTGTATCGGGTTCTAATATGTGTTGATCGAAACACCAGCCTCTTAGGTAGAGAAGAACATACTCGGAGAGTATGTATGCCCAAACGATAGCTATAAAATATATATAACTAGCATTACATTTCCAGGACATAACTTCTTCTCAGCTGTTGAGTTCAACACCATGTTCAAAGCACTTTTTTTTGTTTGTGTATAAACACGGGTGCCAGCTATCTATTCAAGAATAAATAAATAACGCACGTTGAGCAATGGCCTCTAACTCAACACCTAAATATCCATGACTAGCTCAGCTATTTGTAATCACTAACAGATTATACATAATTAGTGGTGAAAGAATTGATAAAAAGATTTGTAAAAGAATTGATAAAAAGAATTGACTGACAAATAGAGTTTAAATTTTAAGACAATTTATTAACTAACATTAATTTACTAAATTTAAACATCTCTATATTTTTTTAAACTAATATAACACACGCACATTTTAAATTAATATATTATAATAATATATATCTTATGAAAGCATAAATAATATTTGACATTGATAAATTATCTAATATTCACAAACACACACATCAATAGTTCATTTTATGCATGATTATAGAGTTCAAATTACTTGTCTCTGTAGGATTTACGAATTACAGTGGTGGCTACTATATATAAATGAGAATAATTAAACGTTTTACCTAGGAGTTTTGGAACGTGGATATTGCTTGTTGTTGGCTGCTTCTGACAGAGTATATCTAACCGGTTAGATCTGATGTTTCTTGAGGAGATTTGATGCTAATCCATTGGTTTTATTCTTGGAGACAGTTGAACATTGATGGAGGATTTCTGAGTTGTTATGCAGACATTATTTCACGGGCAGGTTTTGATGATCTTGTTGGACTAAAGGGCTGAAGTATAATGTATATTCCCAAAAGCTGCTCAACACTGCATTTCTGTTTCTGGATACATAATATAAACTGCACTAATATCTGAACTGAAACAAGACTGTCACTGGAAACTAGTCTGAACTGACGTCCAATAAAAATCTGGTTATTTATATACGCGAAGTGTTTTTGTTTTAATATCCTCCGGCAATATGTGTTGTCAAAATTCCTAATCCTTTGACGTGTTTTTGAAGATTGTTTAATTAGTAGTAGCTTTATAAACATGTTGTTTTTATATCTTTAATTAGTAGCCCACCGCTGGTGTGGTTTTTTTAAAATCGTTATTTAACTTAATAGCCATCGCTGTGTTTTCCAAATATAATTTCTCTCTAACTTTCATTTATATATATTTTTTAATACTATTCTAACATTCATACATTTGTTTACACTCGCATGCACATATATAATTCATTATAATAAGCTCAAATGAAAAGAGATTTATATTTTTTTTAAAACTTTAAATTATATTTCAACTAATAATAATAAATTCTACTTCCTTTTATAAAACTTTTTAGTTTAACTTACTAAAGAAAACCCCTTCCCACTTTTAATCAATTATTTTCTAACTTTTATTTTAAATTCTTTTACGAAAGATTTTTATTTTAAAACTCTGATTTTTTTTAAATTTTACTTTTGACAGCAAACTGATTTTGTTTACTAAAGAAACCCTTTAGATTTTTATAGGTTATTTATTATTTTAATAATATTTTTTTAAAATAAAATTAATATGTGCCAATTTCAATATTGGTACATTACCCCATCCTCGTTTGAGAGTAAAATGTGTCATTTTTGACCATTTTATCTCTGACAATTACCAACAGCTGAGCTAGTTGTGGATGCTTGGGCATTGAGTTAGTGGCCCTTGTTCAAAGTGCATTATTTATTCATTCTTGAATAGATAGCTTGCGCCTGTGTTTATATACAAGCAAAAAAGTGCTTTGAACGTGGTGTTGAACTTAACAGTCGAGAAGAAGTTATGTCCTGGAAATGTAATGCTAGTTATATATTTTATAGCTATTGTTTGGGCATACATACTCTCCGAGTATGTTCTTCTCTGCCTAAGAGGCCAGTGTTTCGAGGACACATATTCAAACCTGGTACAATATATATATATATATATAAATTTTAATGGTAAATACAATATTATAGTTTAAATTCTTTTATAGTGCTTTCAATTATATGGTAATCCCAATCAGCTCTAACTGAATTTCAAATTTTCAAACTTGATGTTACATATATTTCTATAAGCTGTGTATGGCCGTATTCATAACTTGCCTATTAATAACATCATTCTTATATTTTTCAATTAATATAGCCTCTTTAATTTTCCTTTTTTTATGATTACTTTCTTCCATTTGAATTTTTATTTCATTACTATTAAATGTAAACTTATAATTACAAGTTTTTTCATGGTCAAAAAATACAGAAGCTGTATTAAATTGACTATTTATATTATTTTTACATCGGTGAATCAAGATGTTATGTGGAAAAAAGATTGAAGGAGCATCATTATATAACCGAATTAAAAATAACATAAATAGTCAATTTAATGCAGCTTCAGTATTCTTTGACCATGAAAAAACTTGTAATTATAAGTTTACATTTAATAGTAATGAAATAAAAATATTAATGGAAGAAAGAAATCATAAAAAGAGGGAAATTAAAGAAGCAATATTAATTGATAAATATAAGAATGATGTTATTAATAAGCAAGTTGTGAATACGGCCATAGACAGCTTATGGATATATATGTAACATTAAGTTTGAAAATTTGAAATTCAGATAAAGCTGATGAGGATTACCACATAATAGAAAGCGCTACAAAAGAATTTAAACTATAATATTGTATTTACAGTTAATTTTTTTTATATATAATATTTTATAATGGGTACTGTATTTTACATTTAATATAT